>JACXSJ010000770.1:39106-61925 GCA_014851325.1 Pentalonia nigronervosa | reverse complement strand
TTTTTTTTAAAGACGACTGAATTGAGTTTAAGGGGTAAGCATATCCAGGTGGATCGTTAAACCGGATTTGGGTAGATAATACCGAGAAATTCGATAGCGCAATCTTTATATCACATATTATAATATTTAATATTGTATAGGCTATACATATCCATAGTAAGATGTCGCATATTAAATAGTTTACTGTTTGTCATAATGCAATTGAGAGATTTTTGAAGATACATTTTTTTATATTTCCCTATAATATTATATGGACAGAACGTGCGAGTGAATTGATGGATAGCTCGGTGGAATGTTACACTAAGTCTTTGAAAGTCACAACATTAAATACAAATAATTGTTCGTCTGTATTATGAATGCCATTGACATTTCGCTCTACGTTCACCAAAAATATGAATTTAATAGTACGTTTCTTAGTTATTAAATGGCGAGTAAATTGAAAAGAGTATGACATTAAAAATGATAATCTTCAGCCGTTTGGAAAATCGTGAACATAATAATATAATCGATTCAATTTCATAAACTTTATCGTGCTGTCGAAATCGTATTTTATCACGGCCGGACGACGAAAATTAGTTTTTATTTCTATATTATTCCATTGAGAAAAAAGAAGGTTGAACGGAATGTTTGTCCATTAAGTACGTTTGAACTTATCTCGTTGACGTTACTGAGTAAATTACTGTTTTTGTGTACTCATTTCGCAATATTTTAAGCTAATTTGACATGATATTGGGATCATTGCCAAACCTTGATTTCATTAAGCGAACGCGAATATCGTTAGTGACATTCATTTCATCTTCTTGTCTTACTCTTACGAGTCTTAAAAAATAATTCGATCCTTAGCTCAAAGAACATCGAAAAATTATTGGTTCAAATAATTGCATTAATTGTCAAATCATAAACTTTATATCGGAAGCTGGCTTTAGCATCTAAGTTTTATATTGTATTAATTGTACTTATCTATAACTGTTATTCATGATAATTGTTAAGCCATAATTGTATTTACAAAAAGCTAAAAAAAAAAATTGCATTGTCTATCTCGATACGTATAGAAAGTAAGCTGGAAGAATGTATTGTAGAACACTATTATATTAAAGTCTATGCCTATAGAAGAAATCAAAATTAAATATTTATTTAAAAATACATATTTTTGGATAACTATTTCAAATTTTCAACCAAACTCATTAGATGATAATTGTTATTACGAAAGTACAGATAGTTCTGGTGGGTATATGATGATTTATTTTGAACATAATTAGCCTTTTCGTAGAGTAGAAAAAAAAATACAAAATATAATAATATTTCAATAGCAACAGTGATTATGAATTTTGTTCGTCTTTTGCACTTGAACGATTACAATAAAGGCATTAATCATAATGATATAATAATACACAGTGTAATACGGTGATGAGATGAATTAATATATTTGATTGCATTTGCACAATATTAGGCGCGGAAGGGGAAGGGGTTATTAATGAATTGCGATTATTATGTTTTTATTGTATTAATCATGAATAGGTACGAGTTAAATGCTTAAAAATAATAAATTGGTTTTGTAATAATGACTGACGGAATTGTTTATATCTTATAGATACCTAATTTAACTCTGTGTTTTTATAGTTTTATTTAATTAAATTTATTTTATTTTACGATATATTGGCATAAGACATTATTCTGTAAAGGAGTGCAATGCCATGGAAGTTGCGTATTACTTACTCTTTGGTTTTTATCACCATCAGTATTTTTCTTTTTTTATTATAATTGCAGTACACGTAGACTAGGCTCTGCACCGATGTATACGTGCTGAAGTATACACATGTAAGTAATTACGATTAAGCCTAAACTACTTATATATAATAATATGTGATCACTGTAGTTTTTGATATTTTTTAACTATATCCCTCTACAACTCGAGCTCGTCCACGAATTACGCGTATGGTTATAATTATAAACATTTAAACACTTCTGTGAGACACAGTGTCACAACTAATGTGAGTTTAGCGATGTCTTCAAAAAATGCTGCGTCTCCGTATAAGGTGACATGCGAATTGCATAATAACTGCAAAACATATAGTAAACCGCAATTTATTCGTATAGGTACAAAGAACGAAAGTTTGTTATTTCATGTACAGAATAATTTCTTAAGCATGCTTGCATTTTTTCCTTTAATATAGTACATTTATTCAAATTCTGATTTTTAGAATTTTTTATTACCTAAAGACCATATTTTCAAATGCTTGATAATTTTGTACCTTCTAAAGTAGTGTCTTATATCGATTATAAACTTTTTTTTTCAAATGAGAACCACCATCTTTAAGCATTCAAATTATTAAGTGGGTGGTGTTCTTAAAAATATAATGTATCTAAATCAAAATTCTAATGAGTAGTTTCCGAGTTATTCAAATGTTACTAAGAATAATAATACTTTAAAATGGCTTTTATAAACTATACTATGTAGTATTTATTATACTTAGACTATTTTTATAAATTCTTTATATTGATAGATCAATAATTTCTAATTACTAACATTTTCAAATCATTTAAACTTCAATATCTACACATTACCATGGACATATTATACTTTATACACAATGCTATATAACTCAAAAATAACTCGTTTAAATTTTGATTTAAATACATAAAAATTCACAACAACAAAATTTACTGAATAATTTAAAATGAAAAAGGATAGTTTCTGTTTAAAAAACAGAAATTTTTATTATCACAGGATTATAATTAAGTGACACAAACAAATCTCAAGAATTCACAAACATATTCTTCAAGTGTATTTAAAAATTCCGAAGATCAGAATTTGAATATATTATGTATAATTTAAGTATAAAAATAGGGCAAGCAATGATCATTATTAAAACATCACCTTATAGTCTAATGCATGATTGGCCACCTTGTTTTCCAATTTCCCTGTTGGCAAAATTTATGGAAAAACGGATAAACACGGTGGACCACTCCGTATAATATTATACATTTTTAATTCAAATGTAATATATTTATTATGAAGTAGTTAGTGCGTATTGTACTGCAGTGTGTGCTTCAACTACATCTTTATCGCGATAATATTATAACTAATACTTTATGCCATACGTTTGACACGCGTGACGCATCATCGTCGGGAATATAATATGTTATTATCCGCATATTATAATATTAATTAATCGTTGAGCCGTCATAGAAGTGCAGATTATAAGTATACGAAGCGAGAAAAATACGCGGATAATCACTGCAGAATGCAATATTAATATTGGAACAGTTATTATAACAGCTGCATGTCATCAAACCGCACTGTTAATTATCGTTAATTCGCCTCTCGTCGACTATTTTTGATTGTTTCATCTCGCCGTCGATATAATATTTAAATGCATAATGTATAGGTACATGAAATATTTATTTCGCAGACTTTTATAATATTATATAGGTAGGTATTACTACGACTTTCGGATTTCAACCACTGGCGGATATTGTAGGGGTAATTTTTCGCACGTATACAATAATAATTGTATCAATTTTAGAAATTAAAACCAATAAAGTTTGTATATTTTTTGTGCCGATTACAGTAGTAAATTTCCAAAAAAAGTATAGGGAGAAGTTAAACCTCATTACCTTGGTGGATTTGAAATTCATCTCCTCCCCTTCTCAGAATTAGGATATATCAGCCACTGATTTCAACCAATTTCGCTTTTATATCGTTACAATTTGAACTCTTATATTCACGATTCGGATACGATACCTTTGTTCATTTGTTAAACCTTCAAAAAGCGTAAAGTGTAAATAGTGCAATGATATACGCGTAAGTATTGTACGTATAATGCGTGCGGTTCAATCGAACAATTTTCTGAACGAAAATTCAAATCTGGTCCGAATATCCGAATAATTTCCAGTATCAAATCACGGACACGATGATTTTTTTAGTGCGGTAAAACTCGGGCGCCGTCACTCCATCTGGTCTGTCGGACGTTTTGTCGGGTTGGTCGACCAGCGCGCGTCGCCGGCGTAATGAATACAAACGACTGGCATTCCAATTACAATATTGTAATTACAATTATTATTATTATTATTATTATTATTATTATTATACAGCTCTCGGGGTACGGCAAGCCCAAAATCGTGTCCTTAAATATTATATGTCTGATGAATGAATTCGTCTAGGCGCTTCTCTGTAAGTTATTTACAATATTAATGGTTAGTGTAATTTTGTGGCATTTTCTAAATACAGTTCGAGCGAGTGTGAGTGAGTCAGCCCCATTCGTGCAAGAATGTGTAATTAAAATTTACTCAATATGGTATTTACAAATTATTATAATTCAATAGTAAAGTCTAATAGAAAGAATTATACGACTTAACGTTTTAAAAAAAATAATCTAATTAAAGTTAAAACAATTAGGTATAATATGGTCATAAATTATAACATTATATTATTATTTACGAATTTATCATTATACTTGCCAATTACAACGAAATAGCTGGGATAAAATATTGTGCAATTTGCAATTAGATAATATATAGGCAAGCAAAAACAGTTTTGATTTTTAACAATTATTGCTGACTGGGAAACATTTTATACAATATCATTTTCCTTAGGTTTATTACATTTTTAAATTATGGTAATATTGAAATATTGTGAAAAATAAAATATTAATGATTATTTGATAGTGGACTCATTAATAAATATAACGAACTTGACATTTAGTTGTGGCAATGTGATTTATGAAAGTATTACACCACCAACGATTAATATCAAACATATTTTATGAATGCATTTTGTAATAGTTATTCAATAAAAACATATTATTATTTTCATTTTATTTATAATTATATTCTCTGAGTTTGTTTTATTGAATAATACGTTTTTTCGTTGAAATGTTACCCCAACCAATTATTAGTTTTTAATCAGTAATATAATATAAATTAATTGCAGAGAAAACTTTTGAGTTGTTCAAATATATTGTTGAACAAAATTTTAATTGCAATGAATGTTTCATAATATTTTGTAATAACCATGTCTTGCCGTTATTTCTGATCAATAATAATATAATTTTACTAGCCTTTAATATAATAGTTTTATATAAATATTCAAAACCACATAAATATTAAAACAATATACGATACGTGGTACTTGTGTTTATTGACAAATAGAATATACCATCGGTAGAGAGAACGAAAGAGTGAGGGAGAGAAACATCGAGCTTCCTTCGTCGAAACGAAAGTTGTTCTGTGTATGGCATTTAACTATGTTAAAAGTTGTTGTTATTATATTCTTATAAACAAAATACAATAAATTATAATTTAATTTAGCCAGCTGTATTACCTTATCGATGATGATATATGGGTCTGGAGACGAACTAGACTGATAATATGATAACTGGGACTTTGATTGGTTCGATTTAAAGAAGAACAAAAAATTAATTCCAGTTCTTCAAAACTGGAAATGTCCATTTCGATTAATATAGATAAAGAATTGATATAGATTTAAACTAGTCAAATCGTAATTTAATATACGCGATTTGGCAAAATATAAAAACGATCAGACCCACATAAATATGGTTATATGGAAAATCACAATTAGTCATCTCAACATATCGATTACCGGTATCTAAAGCTATGTATCTAGAATATTTAAACAGCTTACGGTTTCACTATTTTTCAAAGGTTCTTTTGAGAAACACATTCTCGTTGAATGTCGGGTGTACGAAAAGGAAAGGAGTGAATCAAGTTTGCCCTGTCAGATGTCAGAATCTCTCAAATCCAGACCCGTGCAACATCCGATCAGCTCTGCTTGATTTCTTCATAAAGAGCAAACCTTTTCAAGAAAATATAAAAAACTAATTTTAAGACATTATCTGGTGTATTGCATGTAGATGGGTAAAGCACCTATACTATGAAAAACGTACGCCAAATGTAAGCTACAATCATGGTAAATATTTATAAATTAAATCGTGTCGTCCAATGCGGCCTTCGATGCCGTGGACCTTACTTTTGCATTTTTTTTTTTCAAAAAAGGTTATTTTCAATACGGTTTCAGTCCCTAGACTAGTCAATAAATATAGTATAATTAGTCAAGTTCCTGTGTACGGGCGTAAAAGTAGTAAAGCGTTCGACTACTTTTTCAATAATTCACTGCGCCGCCGACGCTCATGCGCGGTGTATACGGTTCGAATTAATTACCGATCGAATACCGTATATTACCTGTATCAATACCCGAACGGGGATGACTGCGTTGAAAATATATTCGATCCGGTTTCCTTTGATGTCGGTGCGTATATACAACATGTACATTAAATATAATGTAATAAAACAATTAATATAATATGTTACCTGCTCATAAATCACACTGTCTTAACACGATTGCACCGGTTATAACGACAGGCTATCGACGGGAGCTGTCCGTCCTTCCGCTGTGCCATTAGCATCGCCGGACTTCTACAACTATACAACTAAATAGCAAGTAGCAGCGCGACCTCCGCCGCCGACTGCGTACTTTGAGCAAGTCTTCTGCAGCGTACCCGTCGCCGTGATAGTTTGTTTGTTCGAAAAAGCGGTTGAAAGAATTTAGAACACTACATTGCAGTCAATTGTATACCGCCGTGATGTTATGATACTGTTAAATTTTCAATTTTTTGTTTTATCAATATAATTATTATAATAATTACCATTCAGTGTTGGTCTGGCCCACCTAGCTACCCAGCGATTTCTGGGGACCCAAGGGTATTTTTAATATTAGGAGCCCATTTCCAAATGGGAAAATGTATAATTAAATCATTCAGAGTCGTGAGTGGGACTTTTAAAATTATTTTTGAATTAACCACAACGTCTGATTTATCCAACACATTGTGCATAGAATTCTAACACGTTATTAAGTAATTCATGCACATAAGTTAATTATGAACGCGAGTATTTTCAAACTTTAAATTTTAAAAACTAAACTTTAATTTTCGATAAATCACTGATATCTATAGATCCTTTATTTTGTTGTTTGTTGAAGATATAAACATTTAACTTTAAAACAAAGAGAAAATTAATATATGCTAGGATTTTCCACTTTCTAAAAATAAATTTAAAAAACTACTGTTTTTATAATAATTTATAACTTATTAAATTTCTGTTATATATGTCCATTGAATTTTTTTTCTATTTTATGTGTACAAATTGTAAAAAAAAAGTATGTACAACTTATCGGTTATAATTTTTATTTTTCAAATAAATATAATTACAAACAGTTTTAAAGTAATAAATTATTTTTTAATTAAAAATAAAACTAGGTGTCTCTAAAGTGAGATTTCCTACCACGTCTTCTTTAGTTCTTAGTTTATAATTTTTACCATAATTATTACTTATTGTACACTTGTATAGATTGTAATATTCCAAAATAAAAGTCGTTTAATGTTTAAAAAAAAAAAAAAAAATTAAAAATTAAATTATTTTGTTGCAATTAGATAGCAGTTAATTTTCTTTTTATATGGAGGAGTCAGGGCACATTAAAAATTACTGTGCTAGGAGCCAAGCTATAAGCTAAACCAACACTATGGCCATTATAAAAAATATTAAAACATGAGGCGCCCTGGAGGAAATTCCTTCATTGCAAAGCGGGGATGACACGGGCCTGTGACGTACATGGATTGTGGCAAAGTCGTGTACTGTTTTTGTGGTACCTTTACATATATACCCTATCCGATGTACCCCTCAATCGCGATATTGAGGACCACATTTTACGAGAAGAAAATCGTAAATTATTTTATCGTAGAACACGCTGCTGCGGCGCGTATCTTTTGTATAATTATCGAGCCGGGAGACCAAAATGATCGACAACTCTGCAGTTTGGTTGCATGTCATAATAATAATAACGACATTATTAATACAGTATTATTATACTATCGTCGTCAAAACAGAACACATTTTTTTTGTTGGAGACGTATAATATTGTGTATGTTATTAATAATATCGCAAAAACTGGAAGGCGACACGTGACAGTTGGTGGCGTCCGTTGATGGTTATAATAACTACTTTTATGTTATGCCCGCCGCGTATTGGAGCGACAGGTGCGGGCGGATAAAAAATAAATTTGTGTCGAAAAAACGAGACGTAGCCTAACCCGCACGGTTTTTGGTCATCGCACGCATAATGACGTCATATGATAGCTGCGACACGAGAAAAATGATTATTGTAGTCGACTAGTGGTAAAATATAATGATATTATTATTATTGTTATAATAATATTTTAATAATATACAATACGATAGCCCGCGAAAATGCACCATCGAAGACGGCACGTGCAGGTAGGAAGGTATTATACGCGCGCGCATTTATATAGGTAAATTTTTATAATATTATACGGTGTGATGATGATAATAATAGTTACGAACGCGCACAATCATATTTTTCTCGGTCGTGAATACCCACCGGCCAGACAGAGTGGTGGTGGTGGCGCAAATGGCACGTTGACTACACGGTCTGATGAAGTCATTTTCACCTCTAGGCAGCCTCTTCGCGCTTCGTAGACACCTCTATTATAATATACACAATAATAATAATATATACAGCACACGCGTGTCGTGTACCCTCCAACGCAGAGTTCGTCTCACAATTGGGAAAGGAAAGTACCTATAGACTATATTATAGAGCTATAGGTAAATTGTAGTAATAATAGTATGTGCATAGTGAGCATAATATTATACACATACTTGGCGAGAGAGGGACATAGAGAGAAGGAGAAAATCGCGCGCCGTTTGGCACTAACGATCGGACAATAGAGCTTTTTTTCCATTATTATTTGTCTATATCGCCGTGCGCGTTTAAAATAATAAACCCGATTAACACGATTGTTGCGCGCTACTGACAATTAGAAAGTAGATCAGGACGTTGGATATAATAATAATATAATATCGTCGTCACACTGCAAACACACGGCATGCCTATAGTATAATATGATATTTTTTATATTGTTTTTATATACGTGTGTGTGTGTGCTATAAATCGGTTCGTTTTCCTATGCGTTATACCCTGGGTATAGGTATGCTGCCTATCGGCTATCGCACGTCGCCCAACATCGACGATGACTGCGACAGTTCCGGTTGTTATTGTTTTACTCGCGTTTCTGTGCATAAATCTCTCTCAGCCGTACCTCTCTATAGGCACACAATATAATAATATATAAAACATATAATACTCGCCAGTATACATTGTGCGTGTATATCATATCGTCGGAAAACTTCCGATCGCGTGTATAACCTATATAATATAATATTATTTATATCGTAGGTATAATATAGGAAATCGGTTCGGCAGAGATTTATCGCTCCTTCGAGCCGTAATTGTTTAGTACAATGCATTATATTGGTATAGCCGTACTACCTACCCTATACAATAATATACCCTTCAGGGGTATTCGTGCGAGCTCGACGCGAAAATCACACTGCTCCCGCGTATGCGAACGCTGCACATCAATAATATAATATTGTTGTGCACTGTCGCCACTGATTAAAATATAACGTAGGTAAGTATACAAATCACAAGACGACAAACACGGATCATGGGCGAAAATTAAATGAAATTTCAAGAGTGCTATTATTTTTAACATCGATTTGAGTGGGGCTTCGACCCCACACAACTAAAAATATGTCTATTTTTTTTTTGGGGGGGGGGAAGGCTAATGACTCTAGTTTGTTTTAATTTATTAGTTGTTCAATGAAAGTAATAAATTGACTTATGTAAAGAGAAATCCAAACTGTTTTTAAAAATAATGGGTAGATTATGTGATGTTTCAGCTCCCCCCCCCCGTGACATGCCTAAAACCTGGAACCAATTGAGTCCAATAATTAAATCCTATCGATAAATATCTTAGGTACTTATTCCCGATAAATGTCGTACGTATATATACATAATTATTGGGTAACCCTACTATCATTAGTTGTGTGTTCTTTCTTTCGGTTTTCGACGTACCATAATATTGACATTTATTACGCCAAACGTTTTTATGCGGCTCCCCCCTCCCTTCCACCCTTCTAGCCATTGTTAGAACGTTTTTCAAGTCACCATCACATTGATGAGCTGATGTTTTCCTTCTGTTTACTTAAATCAGAAATTTAATCGACATTGATGCGCATTTTTTTGGAAATGACGTTCGTCGCGAGTGTTACGAGAGAGCGGTACACTGTAATATTGCAGCGTATACCTACATTAATAATGATAAAAGCGTAACCGTATATACATCATCCACTTTCATTCTCGTATTGTCAACAGTTCCCGAATTTGTATTACATTTATTTATGTTTTTCTCTTTCATTCTATCAAATTATTCTGCAGCGCTGCGATTGCCGATTTATACGATTTAAAAATATATTATGCAAATCGTCGTCGACGCATATCGTTATACGATAATATCGAGTGTCACGACACTCGTATATTATACATGTGTCATCGTTTATATATCGTATATATATATATATACGTCATATAAACACATTAAAAAAAATAAAAAATCGCTTACACTCGACTCCTCTGCGCACATAAATCACCGCCAAATTAACAACGGCGTCGATGGATCACGCGTACACGCGTGAAATAGCAAACGTACACACACACACACACACACACACACAAACGACACATATGATAATATTATACTTTATTATGTACCTATCAAATTATATTCCGGTCGCATTGTGTTTCGATTCGATCCGCTCGTCCATGCGATGCGCATATTATACGCGTATTGTCTGAATCGTCGGTGATGGGGTGGCGGAGTTCGTCGGTTGTCGCGTACGAAGTGACGGTGTGATCGGCGAGTGTGGGGTCGAGGGGCGAATGAGTTGTACCGCCGGCTCGGGACTTTATTCAGCGCGCGAGAGTCGTGGTTCATCCGAGTTTTTCGACGATGCGCGCAACGAAGCAAACGCCCGACTCGATGGCTGCAGATCTCGTGCAGCAGCAGCCGTGCCGATATCCTATGTATATATCCCTATTTTTTATGTAGGTACAGCCAGTGATTGGGCATTCGGTGATTTGTTTTTTATTTTTCAACCTCATTGTCGTTACGCTGTAGGTAGAGAGGTACATTATTTTATGTTGTATATGCCTACGGTGTACGACTTCGTCGAGACGGCGCAGAACTCGCGTATTCTCTTGCCCGATCACGAACCCGCCGTCGAATAATATCTGCACACATCACGGGGTATCACATAGGTACTTATTTAATATAATTTATATATTATATATATTGCAGTAATAATGATTGGTGTATACACATACATATGGGCACTCCGCGGCGTATATCAGCGTCGTGACATACGCTGCTGCACTCCGATGCATCGCCGCGGAGATCATTACCCACGTAACATTATTATTTTAATGTGTACACGAGATCGCGATTCACCCCAGTTCGAATATAATAACTGCGATGATTATAATAACGACGACGACGACGACGCACAACAATCGTGACAGTTTCATCTCGATTCGGAGACGTTCGTCGACGAAAAGTTGCAGGTGAATTATCTAATATAATAATATATATATATATATATATTAATCCATATACGCGAATGACGTTATTGTTGGTATTTTTTCGGCGGAATTTTCGACATTTTCGTCGGTCGGCCGTTCGCAGCATTATATAGGTGATACAGTTCAGTATGAGTATAATATGACATAGTCGTAACGCGTTGTACGATATTGTGTTGAATCGTCGTTATTAGAATATTAATATTCGTATAGTTTTCGTTTCACCGTCCGCCGTTGGTTTTCTGCAGTAAATAATATATTACACTATTTGCGGGCGAGTCTCGTTTTAATTTTTCGACACGGCTGCCGCTCGACCGGAACACAATTACGTATAATATTACACAAAAATCCTCTCAGGTGCAATATATCATTTGTAATGTATTTTATTGTTTTGCCGCCGGGAGGCTTGCGAAATAACGTTTATATACTTTATATTGTAATATTACGCTGCGCCGGCTGAGTTTAGAGTTGAATGCATTATTGTGTTTGTTATGGTCAGTTGGTATCGTTTTAGTAACGTGAAAACCGTACTGAATATACTTGGACACTTCGTATACTTATTGCCCTCGAACTGTAAATTATCGACGTCGTTTATCGCGTTTAACGGTGTTTTAAACGCATTATCCGGCAGCAGTTGAGCGACGACCGAGTACATTTAAATCAATGGAAATAGCTTCGATTATATTATCATACATAGACGCTCGCCTCTAAAGTAAAACTTTCAGTCTAATTTTCGATGACTCTAATATCTCGATAAACTCGGAATCCGGTTGAAATATTTTTTAATTTCCCTCGAACTTCAAGCAGCACCTAGAATGTGATTAGGTTTACGCACTGCTGCGCAATTTGCAGAGCTGTTTTGATAACCGTTTACTCTAAACACCACTCATCTTGACACCTCGAATACACTTCAAAGTTTTCAAACGTTAGGTTAGAACCATCCTAACAGCGTATAAAAAACAGTTATTAGAATAAGACAAAAATTAATTCACAATATAATAATACAGTATAGGTACTGTATATAATATATAATTACCGATATACACGCGTTGAGAAAACAAACATCATCGCGGCTATGGGTACAACGGGAAAGCTAACTTCACACACGTAACTATATAATATGTATTACAAGCGGACTGTGAAGTAGTGTGTGTGTGTGTATTATACAGTTTCGATTTACAACTTTCACACAAGTCCACCGCCTCTTCCGCCGTGGGTTCATTAGGTGTGAACCACAAACACACACATGCACATATTTATATAGGTATAAAGTGTATAACTATATAGGCATATACGATGTATAATACGAGTATATATATACTAGATAGGTATATGTATGCCCGGAGTATTTGAAAACACTCTCTGATCGAACACATCGGTCGCGACGGGGTTGGAGGGACGTGGAGGAAATCCATCATCAATAACGTCCGACAGAAGACCCCGCCGCCGCCGCCGCCGCCGCCGTATATACCGTCGAGTAGAGACGTTTTATGTGTGCCGATCGTTTATCGTTCAGCGAAAATGAGTAATGAGCTAATAGACCAATATATGTGAAACAAAAAAACAAAATGTACACGCGCGCAGGCATTCGTGTGGTGGTGTACACGTTGTGTGTGTGATGTGTATGCTGTTTGCACACGAGCACTTATATACAGAGTGATTCGGCAAGCGTGCTAACCTCGTTTTTTTCATTTAATATTCAATTTTTTTTTTTTAATTTTGATTTTTAGAAGTTTTAATTGTACTCGAAGTCCGTATTTTATAATTCTCGAGATATTTTTATACTACTTAAGGAATGCTCTGTGGAGATACAAACTTCCATTTTTCAAATAAGAACCTCCCTTTTTAATAACAAATTATTAAGTTAAACATTTTTCTGAAAACTTTGGCGTATTAAAATCAAAATTCAAATTATTAGTTGCTAAGTTATTTAACTTTGTGTACTAAGAATAATAGGTCCATAATAATGGGTTTTGGGGCTATGGAAATTTGAAAATATTAGTTATTAATATTAATCTACCGATATTTATAATTATAAAAACGGTCTAAATATAATAAACACTAGATCTAATATCAAATATGTTTTATATTTTTGTAATACCATTTTTAAGGACTATAATTATCCTTAGTATAACATTTTAATAACAGAAAAAATATTCGTTCAAATTTTGAATTAGTAGATCAAAAATTAAATATATATATATATACTGAATAATTTCAAACAAGGAGAGTTCTCATCATTTGAAAAACAGAAGTTTGAATCGCAGTGGAACACTCCTTAGGTAGTACAAAAAAATCTCAAAAATCTGAAAATATGGTCTTAATAAAGTATATTTAAAAATTCCGAAAATCTGAATTTGAATTAATTCATTATTAAATGAAAAAATAGGGGTGTGAGCATGCTCGGCGAATCGCCCTGTATATATGTATACAGTACGAGTACACGGGCCGCGAGGTCGTTGTTTTTGTTTTTGAAGTGGTAGCCGCCACCGAGACCCTTTCAAAGGATGGACGGACGGGCTAGTCGGCGAGTGCCGTAGTCGCATTGGATGTTTTGTAAGTTTCCGCACAAACATCGCCGCCGCTGCCGCCGCCGCCGTCACCGCCATATATCCAGTAAATATATATGATATACTATGTATATATAGTTAATTCTACCGGTGTACCCGCCCGAAAACCAAATATCATCATAATGTTTATACAGTGTCCAATTAAAAACAACAACAACAACAATATTGTCCGTGCGTTTTCAAGTTAATTACTATATTAAACACACACACACACACACATGATATACATATATACAACCAAACTGCAGGATCGAGTGAAACTTTTCGGACGCTTTTTGTGCTCTATTTAATGTATACGAGTATATAGCATAATTACAATATGCACATGTACATGCGTTCACTGGGATTATCGATTCAGTCCGTTTTCGGGTCAACGGACAAATCAAACACTCGGCCGCGACCGAATGTGGCAATAATTATAACGACTCGACGACAGTTGTACGACAATAATATTTAAACTCTCGACGACCGCGACGGAGTGATAATATTATCGGAAAAAAACCGCGTTGTTGACGTTTCCGACGCATTCGTTGTCCGACATTACAAATAGCACACACGCAAAAGTTCAGAGTTCAGTAAACCGTTTGATCCGTGTTTTATATAACTATAGTACATTATACGATTATTATATTATTGTGACAACAATAATCGATTATCTATCTACATTTATAATATTAAAATTCGCGTTGTCGACGCTTTTACCGACAAATGTAACATAATATTATGCGCAGCGACATCCAAGACATATTTTTCAGGCGTAACTAAACACAATTTTATTTACCCACCTCTAACAAAACTCAAAATGTATTAGATTTTTTTTTTTTGTTTTATTAATTGTTGATATTGGTAAATATTAAGTTTCCGAAGTATGTGTATAGGTATCATTAGTGGTGGAAATGGTTGAAGCTATTTAAAAATAGTAACTAAGTGATTAAATTTAATCATAGTGGCCTATAAAAGTATAGGTTTCCTAACAACTTATACAATTATTCTATACTTTTCTTTGAATATTCTTCTATCATCATTTCCAATATGTATAAGCGACTGCTACATCTAATAATAGGGATATGGGAGGGTACCACTGATTATGTGTATTATACGATGATGATGTATTGCTCTAATATACAATAGGTGCCTATCATCCACTTTATTTATGGCACTAATATTATTATCATCACGACACCGTGATATTATATTTCATACTGTCGCATATCGATCTCGCACCCTATCACTGTCAGAATGTTGGTCGACGCGACGTGTTTTACGACATCGATTTTAATGCGTGTTTTCATATGATTTATACACGTGTAATAGCTGATGAACGGTGCGGACATCTTATCCAGAGTCGTATTTAGGACCTTAAGCACAGACTCGTAAGACACGGGACTAGAGTGAAGACATTTGAGGACGACAAATTTTATCTTTTTTTTTTTTTTACAAAATGGCAAAAAGTGTTTTTGATTTGATGAATTCAAATATATTTTTTATATAACTTTAGGAGGGATGGCGTATTGCAGAAAAGTGCTTATTAGCAGAAAAAACCTAAATACTCCACTGATTGTCTTAAAGTTTTTCTCGTACCTACGTCGGCTCTAACGCTCTTTTTCCTTCTATTTCCTCGTCAAAGTCCGAGCACAACTATTTTGTCCAAACGTAATAAGACCGTATATAGTAACACGCGGTTTTGCCGCAGACTTTCCACTAGGATTTTACGTCACAACTATAGGTAAATGACATAGACCTATATATTATGTATAGATAATTGGTGCATGCAGATATTATTGTCGGCGGTGCAAGTCGCAACCGCAGCGGACCGCGGTCGTGGTATACGCGTGTATACCAGCTGCAGTGCGGTTCGACGTCAGATAACGAAACTGCAATCTTGTAACTCACGGTACACCAATTTTATGCACCCGCACCGACGTTCGTTATCGTTATCAAGTGGCACGTGACGTGGTCGCTTTAGGCTCGGCGGCGTGTTTCCGAGGTCCGAATACAAAGATCCCCTTCGTGTGGTCCGCCGTCAATAGAGTGGTAATCACGGTCGTGTGCACTCGTATTATAATATTATATTGCACCATTTTTTTGTTATTTTTTTATACTTTTGCCATCTCGCCCGGTCACCCTTTACCATCGGCGTGTACCTATACAAGCAATATATTGTCATTAAACCTTCGACGACCTTTGACGGTGTCACAAAAACCGGCCGTTCACGACAATAATAATAATGCATATAATATAAGGTACTGCAAGCCGCGTGCCGAAGCTCTTGTTATGACAATAGCGTGTTAACATTTTTTGATCCTCTGTATGCGTCTCCGGGAAAAAGAACAGAAAGAGACGCCGCTTATACAGTCGGCCCGTGAACTATTTAGTCGTGTATGAACAGACTGGTATGTTATATTATTATGAGTACCCATAGGGCCATAAACCGCCGTCCGCAGAATGGCTGCAGTGGTTCTACCAGAATATTTATCCCCGTCGTTGTTGTCGATATTATTATTATTATTATATGTATAGACGTACGTATGAATCCTTTACTCGCTATGTTTCCCTGTCACATACACTTCCTTTATCTCACCATTTTGTATGTACAAGTATGAGAGTATTCTCTTTGAACGGGGCCGTTCGCCGATCGGTCGGCCCTCCCGTCGACTTCGTTATATTGACCGGACACAATCGCGGTGTGAACGTTTCACCACAATAATAATATTATATAATATTATTTTGTAGTGTATGACAAAACGAAACAGTAGACCGCGGCGTGTATGTGCGAGAGTGCTGCAGTCTTCTCAACAATACGATTCATCGAAAAACCCGTGCAGATGTCTCTATTTCAAAAGCATCGTAAAATAATATCGCATCCTATAATAATATAGGTACTCCTTTAATGTCAGAAAGGGTTTGGCGTTTTTATTTCGATAGCCTATTGGCTATACAATGGCTATTGTTACCTATAGGTACGCGCGCATCATGTGCATATATTCGGCTTGTATGTATTCAAAAACCACTCAGGACCGTTTTTTTTTTTAAAGCGCCTAGCTAATTTAAATATAATTTAATTTTTATTATTATTATTTTTTTTTTTTTTTACTAAATTTTAATGCCCATTACAGTTTCAACTATAATTAAGTGCTATAATAATAATAATAATAATAATAATACAAGGCTTGAATACCATCTACACTAAAACAACCCCTTCAGCACTGCATATAGTATATTATACATATACAAATATAATATTATTTGTAATTAGTTTTAGCCTTCCATTAAATATTTTTATTTTTACATAAAATATTTATGTCAGCATTTTCTAAACATGTAAAATAATCTTGACTCCCTTGAGCATTTATTGACATTTTTTGATTTTATTCAAATTATGTATGACAAAATTTTTGTTTGTAAGTAAAAACGATTTTAATACAAGGTTTCTCCTCCAAGTTTTTTTACAGCAACAATTATGAGATATCAAAAATACATAGACACAATTTTTATAAAGTCTGATTAATTTTATACATAAGGTTTTAAAATGTAATACAATAGGTTCTCATAAGTTTTCCTTAAAAGAATTTAAAAAATAGAGAGTTAAGGATAGTAAGCTACGTCATCATTTTTTATGAGCGTTTGAATTTGAAACGTTCATGAAATTCGTTGATGTGAAATTATTTTGAAGCATATAAGTTGACAGACCGTCTCCTATCAGAATTGTATTTCATCGTATACAATGATTTATCATTGAATTTAAATAATTATTCAACACATCCATTACGGTGACCTATTCGCAATGATGCGAAATAAGTAAACATACGACACTTATACTTTAATATAGCAGAACGACTTCTTTGGCTTTTACTTAATATTTTTTTTTTCAATATAATAAAATATTTTATGACACATTTTAATTCATTCTATAAATTTAATAGAAGAATAAAAATTGTTCCTAGTGATGTATTTATTTAATATGTTCGTTTCTCTGGTTTTGGTTTTGTTTATTATCAAACAGATTTATGTCTTATTATTTCTACTAAACCTGTTATTATTGTCACTGACTACTAATGCCTAATATTATAATTCTTAAGTGCAACAGAATCATATTTGTATTATACTATTCGAAAGTGTTCAATTTGTGGTCATGATATTAAAAACTTTACCATCTTATATTTTTAAAAAAAATACAGTTGGAATGAATACACGTTGCTTGTGGCAATGGATCGATGACACATTCAACCGGCAAGTGCTTTAACTTTAAATTAAATGACAAGGATTAAGTATTTGAGTGCACTATAGCTTTATTTTAATTGTTATTTTATATTAAAAAAAAAGTTTGGATTATGATCGTATCGAGGAAATTGGCCCTAACTTGGCATGTGCCGAATGGCTCATGAAAAATGGGGCACAAGTTAAATGGAAAGGCTGTAAAAAATATGTCAGCCATTATGACTGCTTGCCAAATATCACATCAATTCATCTGAAACAATTTGTGATAGAACAAGTTTATGCAGGAAGAGAAGCATCTATCTCACACATAGGATTTAGTTATTTTAGTAGGTTTCTCAATATGTGTGTAATAACAAAATTTATATTTGGATAATATTGCAAATTTATTAAATGTTAATTTTACAGAAGATTGTAAAAATATTTCTAAAGTGGAATTTGATAGATGTGACTCGATTAATAATGAAGCATTAAGTCGACTTAATATCTTGAAAGATTACTTGACAAATTTAAAAATTAATGGCTGTGTTAATGTTTCTGACCAAGGAATTATTTCATTACAACAACTTCAGTAAGGATACGATTAATTTATTTGATGAAAATCTAATTAATAATTTAAATTTACAGGGAATTAAAATATTTGGAGTTGAAAAATATAAACATTTTAAGCGAACCAGAAATAATGATTAGTCATCTAAAAACCAAGTTGCCAGAATGCAATGTACAATATTATAATCAATAATGCTTTTAATAATCTAATTCAATTAAGTAATTATAATAGCTTAATACTATTTATCTAGGTATATGATGTTCATTTTTATTTATTTTTTTATTTTTTACACTATCCATATTTTTAAAAATAAAATTATACATTAAAAAAATTGATACATGCAATAGGTATACATATTTGATTGTTTGTTTGTGTAACTGGTAAAATAAAAAAAACATATACTATTTTATTTTACCAGCTACACAAACAAACAATTAATTAAATTAGGTTTTATCGGTAATAAGTGTCGTTACTTCAAAATATGTTAGACATAATAAACAAACAAATTACATTCGAATAGACCGCTTAAATCTTTATTTTAACATCCTGTTAAGTTAATAAAAATTATATCTAAATAGCATATATTTATAAACAATAATATTTTATTAAAATCAATAAATATTATATTTTGAAGTTGAAATGTTACAATGATTTCCTACTATATAATTGAATACAGTTATATCTTAAAACTTAGTTCCTTTTTTCATTAGTTATATGAACCTGTATGACCTAACTGGTTGACTGCATATTAATTAAAATATGACTTTACTGACTACATTTTTATATAATATCTATCATGATTGATATATTTATACTACACCAATCATTATTATCTACAGAGTTTTTAAACAAATCTGTAAATATTCAACGTATACTCCACGCAGGGTCATATTACGGGTGGGGGGGGGGGAAATAGGGATATTTGCCCTAGGGTATCACAACTTTTTAAAACTATGGGGCTCAATATAAAACTCAAAATAAAATTGACTTTATTATGAATTTTGGCAGTTATTTCATAATGTAATTTTTGTATGAATCTAACACAATTATAAAAAAAAAATAATTTCTAGGCCTTAATAGGAGGGGGAGGGGTTGCTTAAAAATAATTGATGCCTCTGGCTGCTAAATCGTGCTAATATACGGCTCTGACCCCACGTGTAATGCATAACACATAATATTAGTATATAGAATAAAGTGCACAATATTTAAACGTGTACCTATATTATAATGTTTTCATTTATTTACAAAATTATAAGATGCACACACACGGTATTAATTGTGAGTATTATACATTACAGTATGGCGTTGCATTAAATTTTTGACTGCGTATAGGTATGCTACGAAGCTTTTGTGGACTAGTTTATTACTGTTGCGTATTTTTTCAGTGTATTCCATTTCCTAAATAGCAACCTCCCACCCATTTGAAACAAAATCCGGGGCCTTTTTTCGTACTATATGACAAATCAACAACAATATTATCATCAACAGGGCGTTTTAAAATTCGCAGAGAATTCAAAACTAATGATATATTTTTATCGACCCGAACCGCACTCGTAATACAATGTATAATAGTATTATATAGATGTGCCGGTAGGTTACTGTTGAAAGACGGACGTAAAATCGTAACCGCGATTACCGCTGTTGACCGCGTAATGCTGTCAATACAATAATAATATTTCAAGTTATAACCTCGGTTTTGAGTCGCACGCATCTTACACACGACCGAATGGGTGGGTAACACGAATTTAATTTTTATAATTGGCGCATTTCAATTCGCGTGCGCAGTTGACAGGTGTCGGTCGATAGTATTACCGATCGACGGCGGCGGCGGCGGGTGGGGCAATAGAAGATTTATATTGGACACGACTGGCGGCGGCCGCCAAGTGCCTGCGTTGATATTGTGGTAAGTAATAAGTAATAACGTTACATAATAATAATTTTATCATATTATAAATGTTGTAGACGCCGATATTATATAGGTAGAGGTACCCGCAGAGTGCTGGTATTGCTGCTGCTGCAGGTTAGGTATATACCGCGATCCCGCCGTAAGTAGTTGGTTATTTGCAATGGTTATATTGTAAGCTCCGTAACATAATATTATATTATTATAATGATGTATAGGCGGGTATAGTATGTTATTGTGTACTGCGTAGTAATTAATTTTATAAATCGAAGCAAACCTGCATATTTTAATTAGAAATCTCTGCGGAATTCTGTTAATATAACAATAGATATTATATATTATAGTAGGTATATAGTATGCCTATTATATACATGCTTGGTAGCTGTACAACGAAACAACAAACTCTCATATAGTTTTTTTTTTCTTTTCTAAACATCGAAGCGATAAGCTTGACTTTTTTGTTTTAATGGAAATCTTAAACTTTTTAAAAAGTCAAAGCATTATGTAAATTTGATTGAATATCTCAAGAGTTAAACTTCTTGAAAAATCATTCAATCATTCTTGCCACCGCTTTTTATATAACACCTGTATGAATACTTAGGGTATATATACATAGGGTAGGTACACGTTGTTCAAATTATTGAAACAATAAGATATTCCGAGGGGTTGTTCAACGCTACCCTTCAATATTGAATATTAATGTGTCAACACTGTTTGAACAGAACCGCGGAGAACCGCCACTAAAAACAAAATACACTTTATGTAATGATAATAATTTTCCATTCGTTATTTCGGCGAATAGACGCGATTGAAATTCACTCGTCCCCAATAGCATATACAAATCATATTATTATTATATTATTTTATCGATGCCGAAAAAAAAACTCTCAGCCATGCGTCCGATTATTATGTACATATTGGTAGGTACATATATCAGTCACCGCTGTAATTAAATAAAAACACGTGTATGACAATACCAGAGAGGGAACTATATAGCGATAAACGTTTGAAACGTATGATAACGGGGAAATTCGGTCTATTTGCTAAACGGTGATGACGCAAACGTTAGCAAACATATTGCAAACTCCACGATTCAACGTTTGCTCTGTTTAGTTCCAGTAACCAGAATCGTGGTTGACTTTGTTTATACTTTTGCCGCTATCTAAAGGTAACTTCACAATGAGGCGTGAACCGTGGTGATTTCCGGAAAAAAATTCTGCGCTGTGAATCTAGCGGTCAGTAAGCAGTAAACTACAATATTACTATATAGTATATTTCATGTACTAAAGAGTAGAATCCAATCCTATTCATGATATATGTAAATATGTTGTACCAGTTTCCACATACCATTTAACTACGTCAATGCGAACACTTGGATCACTTCATCACACTAAAAATTACCGTAAATCAAAAAAATGATTTTTTTCCGGAAATCACGGTTCACGTTATCACGCTGCAGTGTGTAGTCGCCTTATAATCACGAAGGGCCAATGGTATAACTTTTTATGTTTTATGTCGTGGTTAACCAACACACAGCACCAAGCGCTTACGAATTTCAACCATACAAACGTTCGAAACGATAGAATTTCCTCAGAATTATACTATTACGCATAGGTACATATAGTCATTATAAATATAATATAATATATGGCCGTCGAAAATCATAAGTTCTATGAACACATTGATGGTTTTTTTTTTTTTTTAACTTAGCGATGAATGTATTGTATATCGCTGTTGCGGTAACCAAAAATATTAGTATATTATAATATTTTGTTTGCGCAATTCCCTATTAAACAACGAATCCTGCACCAAAACTGACAACGTTTATAAACGCACATTGATAAACCACGTGGTCCGAACGCGCATGTAGCAGTACCTACCGAATTGTACATAGAGAATTTTTCGTTACAAATAATATTTTCAAATCGTAATATTATATATTAGAATATTGTTTTCAGAGAGCCACGCGCGCGCATCATTTATACCCGATTTCGTGTGGGTACACGATATTATCGTATAATAAACGGTTTATGTAAATATCTCATATTATATTATTATTATTATTATTAT
>JACXSJ010000770.1:0-39006 GCA_014851325.1 Pentalonia nigronervosa | reverse complement strand
AACTTAGCGATGAATGTATTGTATATCGCTGTTGCGGTAACCAAAAATATTAGTATATTATAATATTTTATTTGTGCAATTCCCTATTAAACAACGAATCCTGCACCAAAACTGACAACGTTTATAAACGCACATTGATAAACCACGTGGTCCGAACGCGCATGTAGCAGTACCTACCGAATTGTACATAGAGAATTTTTCGTTACAAATAATATTTTCAAATCGTAACATTATATATTAGAATATTGTTTTCAGAGAGCCACGCGCGCGCATCATTTATACCCGATTTCGTGTGGGTACACGATATTATCGTATAATAAACGGTTTATGTAAATATCTCATATTATATTATTATTATTATTATTATTATGTGGTGTGTACTATGATTTGTTCTCTCTGCGTGTGCGATCGACGCGTGGTTGTTCGTAAAAAAAAAAAAAAAAAAAAACGAAAAAAATAAAAAATTTATATACGAACTACAGCAGCAACAAGAGTCGTCCGAAATATATTACGGGACGTTAAAAAAAATGCGGTTCGCCAACCGTCGTCGCACGTCCGTGTTTTGATTTGGGAACAGCCCGGGGGATACGTGATTTCGTGTACACGGACACGCGAGCTATACATCGATCTGAAGGTCTTCTGCTCGGGGCCCGCTTCCGCTCGGGGCGTCATTTTTTTTTTCTTTCTCGGACGCCTCGCCTAGTTGTTCGGACGACTCAAATAATCATTATCCGCGGGTATATAATAATATTATAATATCCGCGCGTGTCAGCGCACAGGTAAACCGGAAAAGTTCTCGTCGCTCTCCATTACATTATAACATCGAGAAAATATTGTAAAATACGACGCGCGTTTCAATGGATCGGTCGCCGAACGCCATTTTATATATTATTTATTATAATATAATGTAGGCCATTACACGCAGTTAGTACCCATGGGTTTACCATGATCAAAACATTGTAACGAAAACGTCAACCCTCGATCGTCTCAGCGGTATTAAAATGTAATAATACGTTTAATATGTACAACACCCAACCAGCAAATTAAAGTCACGGCGGTACATCAGCAGCTGTATGTACTGCGATTACCTACATCTTATAGGTTAAATTGTCATATAGAATCGAACACCGTGCCGAGTTTTTCCTGTCGCGATGAAAATACAATATAATATACAAATAATATCATAAAATATCGTCCACGCGTGTCTCTAGAACGAATTCGCGATTATATAATATTATAATACAGCAGCGCGTACGATAACCGCACACAAACTGCAATTTTATTATACTATACCTGTCTTACGCAGGTACACGATACATTTTTAATTGAGCAGCGCCGAATGTGACGAATACCAGCTAATTTAAGATGTCGTTTAATAATTATTGAATGTAGTACATTAATAGTTATGCTCTAAATTCGTGTGCAGTGTATAACGTATATGACGTTTATTACGTCATAATATTATATGCGGTGTTCTGGTATAATTGTGCAATTGCAGTGCATTAAGAACTGCAATGTTCTAGCTGCAGGATAACTGCAGTGTCGTGTGCCATTCACACCAAAGGCCTTCGAAGCTGATTTCCTTGAGGGAAGCGAGGCAACTGGGCCTCATAATTAAATACAAAGGCCCACTCTAGTAATTTAGGCCAACACAACAGGATAATATTATTATTGTTGTTGCGCGTTTTTCGTAAGGCATATACGAACGAAACAGTTGTATTATGTTATACACATTTAATCGTGAAAGCCGAACTTTGCGCTTTCGCCGTGAAAACACATCAAAGATTTTCACGCGCGCGCAATATATCGGGATTTGATGAAAAAAAAAATGTTTACAATAGCGTATCATAATAATATAATAATTAATATCGGCATTAACAACCCATATATTATATGATATGGGTAATAATCCGTCGAACACATTATTTCAACTTGCGTAACATGAGTTAGGTGCGCACCGCAACGTTCCTCCATCCGAGGTTCAGCACAGACCAAACTGTGCAAAGGCTAGGTCAACGCAGTGCGCCGCTTGACGAAGTGAGTCGTTGCCGTTTTTTAGCACTGCATCGGTGTCAGAGTCCTATTCGCTTCGAATGTGATATAAAACTGAACGATTTACTTATATATTTCAACAGAATATATCAGCGTTTCCTTACTTGCGGTGCACGGAAATCTTGTAGGTGGTACGCGCGAAGATATTTTTTGATAGGCGAATAAATAAAATAGACACGTTATATATTTTTTTGATAAGTGTGAAAAAAAAGGTTATTACTTATTAGGTTAGATGATACGCGGTTATAAAAATTTTGAGAACCGCTACTATAAATATAATATTGTACCTATTACGCGTATACCAATAAGACGAGTCTCCGAGAGATGCTCCACAATAATAATTTTATTTGATTTATGAACTGAAAATCCTACACTGTCACATATTATAATATAATACACGCGTGTTGAAAATTCTTAAATAATAAACAACAATAAAATTAAGCACACTTATGTTAAGTTACAGTTATTTTGAAATCCACGCGTGTAAACTAAATAGATTTTGCATGTTGCTCGTCCCCAGTGGGGACCTCAAAAGGTCGATTTTTTTATCGTCTCCTCACACAATAAAGTCTAATATATACATATATAATTTATATATTTGTTTAGTCGTATCATTTGATAATTTTATTTCTGAGAAATTAATCAATTATTTCATAACCCGATTTAACAATTTACTCGTTAATATATTTTTATTATAGCTCTTTACACAAATTACTTAAGTATTAAAGACGTCGACGGCCTAGTTAAATTATTGTTATAATTTATTTAATGCCCCTAATTAATTAAAATGTAGTCATAAAATAATTATAATATTATGATGTTTTTTTTTTAATAACAAGGACAAAAGTGTACACGTTAAAGACTCTTTTTTACGTTTTTACGTTTTTACGTTTTTTTTTATTTATTTTCTCATTTAGTTAATAACAAAATTTAAAAAAATATAAGCACCGAAGTTATACATGTATTGTCTACTTGAATTGTTCTAAAAGCTGATTAATATTTATACCTTAATCAGTTAATTTATTTGTAAAAAACACTATAAAAATAATATTCTTTAGAAATACCTTGCCATTAGTTTAACGAGTTTATTTTTCAACAAATTCGTTAAGCTAATCTGATAATAATCAATTTCAATTGTAATCTGCTCATATCATATATTTATATATAAAATAAAAATTGTTTGACATGAATTTAAACATAATCAACTAAATGTATATAGGCACCTACTTATTTAATGATACTTCACGTCATAATATACACTTAGAATACAAAATTACTTGGCCATAATATGATTATAAGTTAACAACATCAATTTTATAACCCACTAATTACATTAGCACGCACATACTATTATTAAAAAAAAACCATCTCAAAGTGAACTCAATTTATAGAAACTCGTATATTATATTATAGTGACTTAACTATTGGAATTTCGCATAATATTATTTTAAAATAAAAAATTCAAAGTCCATTAAACTAGTCAGACTGCGATATTGACTCTTCAGGCTCACGAGATGGATGTGTCAAATTAACGCAAATAGCAAATAGTTGGAGTGCCAACGTCATATTTCCAATGATAATAAACTAAATACCATTTCGTTGTAAGCGAACACGTGAAACACTATAACATGATGTAGTTCTGCACACACACACACACACACACGTTCGTTTGTACTATTCGCGGTTTGATTCATCTACGGTTGCTGTTGCAAACGAATAATAATTATCAACGGTAACCTAACCCATAATACCCATATAATATATTGTAATAATATGTAGATATATAGTTTGTATATACGTCCTCCATATACTCGCCGTTAGTGATTATTTATTATAATATTAAGAATCCATTAAAGTGACGGTGGAGATTATATAGTTATTTCCAGTTTATATTATTGTATGTATAAGGTATATTATAATAATATTATACGCGTTGTACAGTCACGGGAATATTTAGATTAATTTTGGCGCCCAGAGCGGCAGAAATCTTGGCAAGGGTTAAGTTTCGCGGTACGTACACCAAACAATATTACATAATAATAATAATAATAATATTATACATTGACGAAAAACGACCAACGCGCGAGTTCTACGCTAGACCATGCTGCGGCCGTTGTTGTTGTTGTTGTTGTTATAACCATTATTATACTTATAAACACACACACACACACACACACACACACACACACACACACACACACTAACCAATATAGTGCACACTATATACACACAAGCGCACGCGCGAGTATAAGAATAATATAATAATATAATACCATCTATGGGAATTCAAGCGCACATGTCTCGGACAAATTACTGCCGTTACGTAATTTACGGTCGAAACTGCAGGCGTACAACAACAACTATTCGTTAATTAATAAGTTTTAAATCGTGTAAAACCTCCAAGGGATAAGCGCACACACACGACACACGCCTCCCTCCACCAGTTCCTACTGGCGCGGATATCTATACAGTACGTGGAGGTAGTAATAGTCGGTATGTATATGTGTATAGTCGCAGAGCGCTGTGTCGTCTGCGAAGTTCGTCCGCCCGGGACGGGAGAAAAAAAAGTCTCGCGGGTCGCGTCCAAACTTTCCTCGCAACAAAACGTTCCCGCCCGCGCCGAGTTCCACACGCGCACACATACACACACATGTGTAGATAATATAAATGTATATGTGTTATTTATACACACACACACACATATATATATATATATGGATAACCGCGAGCGTCTAATTACGAGATATCGTTTGACACGGTCGTGTGTTTGTTCGTTGCCAAACTTTAATATAGGTAAGAACTTTGGACCGGGCTCGCCATAGGTCGTATACCTGCGTATAACATTGTATAGGTACTGCAGCGTTTTTACCCGCATACGGTGCGCGGCTACAAACAAATAGTCGGTGTCGCCGTAAAATCTTGCTCCCGATTAATTTTACCGGGGGGAGAGGTAAGGCTTTCCTGGGTATATTTTATACCACCGATAAGAATATCCTATAAGACATATTTACATCTCCATAGGGGACAAAAATTTCCTAGGATTATCTAATCCCCGGTGAGAATTTCCCAGGATATTCTTACTAGGAAAATCTTACCCCCCCCCCCCGGTAAGAATATTCCGGGGGTAAAATTTGTCTGTTACGCCGGGTTTACGACCACGTCGTTTGGCATATTTCGCCGTGTGGCTTTTATCGTATTCTAATTGGCGGTTGTAATCGTTCGTTAACCGCATATGATCTACCAGAAAATTTTCAGAGTCGGGCCGAGCTCAATTTTTGGAAACGACACGACAGATGACGTAGCTGTTAACACGTCGTTTCAATAGAGTGGCCTTCATTAATTATAGGCGATGCTTTAAAATTTGTTGAGTATTTGTGGAGAAGACGGTTAATAGTTTACGTTATAGTTTCGCCAATACGTAATTAATGTGCATAAATCAGAATACAGCTTATGCACAGTTTCAGTTTAGTAATATAAAATAATATTATATTAATATGTATACAATGACATCATCGATGACTACGTATTTTCACCAAAAAACTACAATGTCTACCTGCAGAGGCGCATAATATAATATTATATACGATATGATATCCCTATATCATTATTATATTATTACATTCAATCCGAATAAGAGCGATATTATTATTTTTGCTTTAAAGGTCTAATATTGCAGGCGTATAATTAAACCGTTCAAAACACACGGGCGTTTCCGTGTCCTCAAAATCGAATCAAAGAATTTGAAAAGTTCTGATTTTAAAAAGTTTTTTTCTCGCCTTCAAAATATACATTATAGGTACCCTACGTTGTAGTGGGCGCGTGAAACCGTTTTCTCGCCGCGTAATGATGATTCTTACGACGTACTTACCACGATATTATTATTATCTACGCCTACGCGTCGTGTACAACCTTTAGAAAATAATGTCTGTTGTACGCGTTGTTGCCAACGGCCTGTTATTAATAATTATAACGCACAGACGCCTCGACCTCCTGATGATGTACAAAAAAAGCGGCAAGATGCGCGTGTCGTCCATCGTTATTATATACCTACAACTATACAGGTGTACTTATTATATTATTGCGTGCGCGCGTGCGAATTATGATCTCGTCAAAAACACATTTAAAACAATAAAAACTTTCAAAATGAAGGGGCTGGCGGCTATACATAATAAGTCCTGTTGTCTTTTATAATATTATCGCCGTGGTCCGCTCGCGAGTATTATTAGGTATATAAATCTTTTTGACTTTGTCCCGTGTCGGCTGCGGTATTGCAGCTGCAGCAGCGGTGTGTCCGCGAGTTGTTCGGACTCCGACAATATAAACTCTTCCCTAATTACGGTTGGCGCGGGAAAATGTTGATAAATGAAAAATATATTGTACCCACTGCTGCAGCAGCATGTCCGATACAAAAAAAAAAAAACAATAATTAATCAAGGTGATTTTGTGAAAAAAAAATCGTTTCCGATATATAGTTAAGCGTACACCGCTGCTGCACCGGCATTTATGTATTTATAACGCGTTTCACTGTCAAATTCCGTTTCGCCGATCGACCGACAAAAGGTCGAACACGCTGTCGCCGCCGTTTTAATTAATTTACTGGTAATTTTTCAACTCACCACCTGCACCGGTGAAAAACTTTCAACTTCCGAAATCCTTTTGATTGCAGTTTCTGTCCTCTCTGAAACGTGACTTTGCCGTATGGAAAAAACTATTGTATTTTTGAAATTTATTGCAAAAAGTAAAAAATTTAACTCACGTATTTTTCCGTAGCCGTTTATCAACACATTCTTTATGCCTTTTAGCATTTAAACAATTTCGCGGCACATAATAATATTATACAACACAATTTCCATGATGGGACAGTGCGCGCGTGTAATATATTTTATAAAACGTTATTTTCAGCACTTGGAGAACGCATAACTTATTATTAAGTCTTGTTTTCAAAAACAAGTATTATTCATAATTAAGGTAACACGTTAGTTTTCAAATTTGCAGCGTTTAATGAAGAAGACGTTTTTCATTTATCGTCAAATATGGTACTCTTTTTCATCATACACGCCTGTAAAATAAAATAAAATACAATTATTTATCTCACATATTAAAAAAAAAATATATTATGATGGGAGTGAACCCATGAGTGGCGATATATGTCAATATATTATCTAAGCCTCTACGTTGAGATAATACGTATATTGTATACGACCAATATAATAATTAATAATTAATAATAAACATAAATATTTAATCAATATATTCATCAAAGAATTGGTTTTCTTTGAATTTATGTAATTATAAAGTCAATATGCATCTAAATATAAAACATGTAACGTACTGACATTAGACGGTCATAGACTTACGTATAAGCTGGCCTAAACATTTATCTCATATTTTAATTTTAATCAGAAATCGTTTGATGTCTGTGTGCAATTTTGTTGGTTAAAACTTAAAATGTAAAATTTTAATTATAAAATGATTTTTTGATCTCACGAATAATGTTAAAATAATATTATTATATCATCGATTTGAATTACATAGATAACTGAATTTTAATACAATATATATACAAACACCAAATTATTAGAATATTATCTACAAATAAACGAGAATTTTAATAGCTGTTTACAATTTATTTATAGTTACCATTCTAACCATATAAGGTAAGTAATATAAAGAATGAAACTTGCATGCATAATCTTAGAATACATAAGTTCTGTTGAAATATCTTTTGTTCATAAACGTTTTGTCAGCACTCAGCATCAAATCACATTCGATAAAAATCATTAGATGGACATATCAGATCCTATAATCATGAATTAATTAAAATTTTGATTTTTAGAATATTTAATTACCTACACTCAAAGAACACATTTCCAAATACTTAGATTTTATATACCATAAGTAGTGTCCTGTATCGATATTTTAGTAAATTATTTTTCAAATAAGAATCTGCACTTTTTTTCTGTAAATTACGAGTATTTGGCGATTACGATTTTACATAGAACTATAGAAAATAGTTATATAGAAGTAATATCCAGTCTTGTATTAATATCTACTAAGACAATTTTTTTTAATTTAAAAACGTATGTAGATTAATACTATGATTTTCAAAACATCATAGTTCCCATAATATCATCTAAGTCCATTACTATATATTCTTAGAACTTAAAGTTTAATAACTTAGAAATTATACGTTTTGAATTTCAATTTACGCGTACATCCCATATACCATATACGCGTATATGTCAATAAAACAGATATTGTCTCATTTGGAGAAAAATAAGTTTTTATCACCAATGATATAAAACTAAGGATCTAAAAATAACTAGATCTTTAAGTATACCTAATTAAAAGTTTTCAAAATTTGATTAAACGAATGATAAAATGGGGTGAGTGTGCTCGGGGAGTTATCATGTACGACAATATAATATATTGTACTATGGACAATAATATCGTATGGTCTGAGATTAAGCTGATCGTTTCGTTCGGTGACAAATAATCAAAAATGCATTAGAAGCTGCACGCTGCAGTTTTCCATCGATTCCTCGCGCCGCCGTATAATACCGTACAGATATTATTCAAATCGAGTCGCTATAAATAAATATCGAAATGATTTCGGTGAATTACGGTATATTGCTATTAAATTATAATATTATTATCATACTATACGTTCGGGATAAATGACGGGGAAATAATGTACAATATCACACAGATGGCGACTAATGTTACGACGTGGCGGCGGTAAGTGGCCGTTAATGTACACATGCGGACGTCGGGCGGCTGTACTGTTTGTAGACTTGTATAGTCGCACCGCAGTTGTTGAGTATATTTTAATATATTATTCAACATATTATTATTATTATTATAATTTAACAGAATGATAATTTAATTCATTTATGTTATGAATTATTATTAACGAAGAACCCGTCTGCGAGAATACAGTCCATGTGGGCGCGTATCGTGATGATATTAATACGAATTCGACTCGTTCATCGTTTAATTCGACAATTTATGCAATATACGGGAAGCAATATTGTAATGGCGTACTATGATATTATTAAACATTTATCACAGCATGTGTGGTGAGCACTGAGCCTAACAGTGTTTGGGGTGATACGTATTCTGTACCCATACCACACAAATCGACAATAATTAAATATGAAAAATGCCCATTGCGTCATCGACTTTACAATGTGACAGAGTCTACTATATCTAGGTGCCTACAGCATTTATCTTCGGGTTTCAACAGAAATATTTCATTGATTATAATATAACATTATAGATATTAAAGTCTATTTGTAAGTAGTAAAAGTAAGAACAGGAACGTTGAGGTGGGGGTGGAAGGTAATATAGTATTTACCCATCTCAAATCGAATGTAAACAAATCTATTTTTTAATTTTCAATAGTTATACACAATGTTCAGTAGAAATATTAGTTTTACAACTATGAGTGTGGTATGTGCAAGCAGTTTATATGAGTTTGTCTTGATACAGAACAGTATAACAATATTGCATACAGCTTGGACACTTCTTAAAAATGTATGATTTTATTAAATATTTATTTTAGAAATTCAGTGAGAAAAATATCATATAGTTTCTAAGACAAACTGCATACGCCATGAATTCAATTGAAAGTTATATTATATTATAATGCATCAAATGGGTATGAGAGCTTAATAAATAATTTGAATTAATTATTAATATTTTGTAAACACAAATTATTCGTACAGAAATACGCCATAATTCTATTGATTTCTGTTCCGGATTTTAATTTCGAATACTAAGATAGTATGCTAATTTTTAAATTTTATTTTTCAATAAACTAAAAATACACACTAACGAGTTATTTATGACTTTTTGAGTAAAAATGGATAACAGTTTTGAACGCGGTGCAAATTCATTATTTATTGTTTTTTAACGTCCCTCCAAATTCATATTAAATTTGGAATTTATGAATTACATTTTTTTTTCTATATTCGTTGTAGAAATTAAGTTAAGAAAAAAACTCCATGGACAATTAACCGAGCTAATGTGCCTCCGGTAATTATGGTTTTCACGTGCCGGGCAGCCCTATGAAATATGTCCAAGATAATTAAAAAAATATATAACAATCCTCCATTTGAACCACCCGCAGGGTATTTTAGACCTGAAATTGTTTTTTTTTCACCACCCCGCGTACTCGCTGAGGGTTAGATTAAGGTTCCGGTACCTCGGTCTTCGGACTCGTTTCCGGTTCCGGTCTAATTTTGACGCCTATAACTGCCTCCGCCACGTCTACTTTATTTTTGCGCTTTCCCTCCCGTCACTCGTGCCGGTCCCTCCGACGTGGAAAAATTCCATATTTATCTTCATTACCACCGGGGCCACTGCGTGTTAGAACGTTTTAAAATCCAAATGACTCGTGTCCGATACGTTCTCCGAAATCCGGTTCACCCGCCACAACCGCTAAACGATATTTATTAGTATACCTAATGGTGTATTTATACGAAGGTACCTACTAAAAGTCGCGGCGAATGTGAGTTATATGCGAGCTATATAATATACAAAACGCGACCCGAAAAGTCTTCTGTCGGGCGGGCGATGTGTTTTTACGGCGGGACGAATTGAATTTATAATGCCGTGAGCTTTCAATTAGATTTGGAAAAAAAAAATTATAAAACACAGGACGATGGGGGTAATCCTTGGCCTTAGACGCGAGACATCAAAAAGGATTCGCACTCACACCGGTGCCCGACTTAATCTTTAATTATACGAGCTTTTCAGTTTTCACTACCGACCTCGTCAAGTCATATCTATATCGTCTCTGCCTTTCTTCGGTAATTACAGAGCTTCACAATGCATTATATCCAGCAAGTCTTAATTGTTTCCATTTTCCGGTCTTCTGCCCGGGAACGTTGGTGATGGAACTCGGCAAAGTGTCGTCCTGGAATCCCTTGCACATTTAAGACGGATATTTTCTTTCTTCTTTTCCCACGACAATACAAAAATCCCACGTAAAACTATTAGAACGCGTTCGTTCCCTTAATATTTTACTGCGATCGTATACAATATTATTCTTGTAGTTCTTTGAAACTATTTTAATTAAATTAAAATATTAATTATTAAACAATATTAAAAAAAAAAAAATTCAATATGAGACGTGTAACTCAATATTGTATTTAAATTAACTATTTGAGTAATATCTTTTAATTATCTACACGTATTTGAAACTGTTTAATTCAAATAAATAATGGTGTAATATAATATAATATTTTGTTTTAATATTTAACTATTTAAAACAATAAGTGAATGAAGTTCAACAAGCTCATATAATAAAAAATACAAAAATTAAAAACAAATAAAATCACATAATAGGATATATCAAATTATCTATCCATAACAGGCAAATTAATATATTTAATAATCATATTATTTTACTCGGTTGAAATGAAAATATAGTAAAATAGTGTTTTATATATATTCATATAATATAGGACGTTTCGTCATGAACTTTAATCGGTATTAAAATCAATTAATTAATGGATGAATATAGGTATATTATATTATAATATAGATAATTAAATGCAGACAATTTTGTGGAATTCATTATTTATTTTGTTTATTAATTAAACAAAATACCAAAAAGTTTACTTGAGTGATTGTGATTTAAGTACGTCATATTTTATATTAAATACGTGACTTTAGTGACTATCATTAAAAATCGACAAATGTCAATAATTATTAATATGATATTTTTGTGTCGAAATTGAAAGAAATTTTGGTGCTAATGATTTAACATTATAATACTAACGTATAGTATTTCAGCTGATTCAAATAGAATTTCAATAACGAGCGAGTAAAACGATCAATATTCGTTTGGCTTGTTAAATGTCAATTTATGTATATGAAATAAAAGTTTTAAATGTTTTTTAAGGTATCATTTGTAATAAAAATTGTTATTGAACACAATGAGTGACGAATCAAAGAACTATATAAAAAATAAAAATCACTATAATGCAAATTTCTACGATTTCCTGTTTTTATAATAATAATATTATTATAATATATATATATATATATATGATATTGTATGGGTTGTAAGGAATTCTTATAACTGTTCAATGCAAATTAAAAAAAAATAACAGTTCTCAAAACGTTTATGAATCATATCCCTTCTGTACGATGATTGTTTTCGGAAACAATACGTCATATATTTATAATTGTTTTTTATTGTTTTTTCATCATTTTGTTTCACGTAAGACGTCGTACACGACAAATAATTGTATTATTCAATACGTCGTCGTCTGTTTTTTCCCAACAGTAATCGCGACGTGTGCAGTCGGTTTTTGTCAAGCGATTCGAATGTATAATAATAGAAATTGCATCGACGATAATACTCGAACGGATATGCGTATTTTAATTGCGCCCATGCATGTGTCAGTTATAATATCGCGTACATGGTGTTAAATACGTTGAATTAGCTTTTAATGTCAGTGCAACTATATAATACGTGTGCATCTCAGAATGTCTGTAAGTACATAATCGCGCTGAAATAATGATGCGATCGATAGTATAAAGTTAAAGAATAAACGAACACTCAATTCAGATAATATATTATATGATTTGTATACAGCCTGCCCTCCATAGTGGCAAGGCGAAGGGGGAAGAAATCGAGAGGCGTCCACCTCTGAGTTTCTTGAGGGGTGGGTGGTCAACAGGGCCAACAGAAGATATATATATATACATATATATAAATTATTTTTTTTTTTATTATTATTATTTTTAAAGTTTCCCAGACATTTTCGTCTAAATTTAATTTATTGTTAATATACAATATATTATATAATATAATTTTTGACATCAAGAATAATAGATATCAAACAACTAATGATAATATTACAATGTTCAGCAAAATATACCAGTAGTCTAGCAGAAGATAATGCTAATAACAAAACATATTACAATTTGAAGATGATAATTTTGTTAAAAGATCGTGCAGGCGTCCACGCTGTATAAGTTGGAGTATAGAAGGTGGGGGTCACTTATAGTCTGTAGAATTTCGCACTGATATCGGATTTTATGTAGTTGAAAAAACCGATTTCTAATTTTTTTCGTACCGTACTCAGTTGTTGTGGGCGACTGGAAGTCATTGTAAAGTGCAATATTACGAAAAAACCATTGAGCGTTTGACATTGACCTCAGAACCTTAGATTTAAAAACTTGGATTTTGTCTATGTAAGTTTTAGCATAATTTCCTCACACGGGACTGCATTTAATAATAATGGTCGTAGAATTTGCTTATACTTATAGTATGAGCGAGCATCATCTCCAGCAGCATATTAGTGATGTCGTAACGGTTAATTAATGGGCGTAGTATTTGTAGCCTCTAGTAGCATTGTTGTAATTTGAAGGTTTAGATATTATATGGATTCCATGTTAGTTTTCTGTCCAAAATTACACCGAGGTATTTGATGTTAGGTGGCCAATGCTATTATCTATCATTGAGTTGTAAATTACAAGAAGTTTTGGGGTGACAATGAACGAATAAAGCTATAATCTTTATAAAGTTATTTTTCATTTTTCCCCCCATTTGTAGATTTCATTCAGGCGAACTTAAATATTTTGAGTTAACTTTACGACGTACTTAAAACTTGAGTATATAGCACCGTCGTCAGCGTATTGTACTTTACTTTGGCCCACGATTACCGTTTCACGCACGTAGACTGATGGCAGTTTCCCCTACTATGTAGTGAGACAATGATGAGTTGCAACGGGGATGCGCGGAATAGAACACATTTTGGTCGAGACACGATAATGTTCTCTCGTGGGCCGGAGTACGTCCGTGTTATTTTTTGTAGGAAAATCCGAAACATATAAGTTAAAAGGCAAAGGTAAAATTTTCGAGCCCTGAGATACGCCTACAATTGATTAGTTGTATTCCCGATGTAGTCTCGTTTCGGACTTAGCAAGCGGTGAGATAGGAGATAGTTTAGCATCAATTATTATAGTAATTTAGTAATGACTACGACAGGTGGTTACAAATTTATGACAGTGAATACTCTTATCCAATTATTGGAGCCTCTGTTGCAGAGAACAGGGTAAACATAAGACTAGCTTCTGAAAGTTTACAATATTACTACTCATTACTACACCATAACCACATCATTTCACGATCTAGGACAAATGGACGTAATCATTTGAACGTAAAAAAAACTAATAATAAATCAATCAATACAAACATTAAGTTAATATTCTAGTGATTTATTATAATACACCCAATAAATCAGTATTAGAATATTGAAAGAACAATTTTAAAATTTTGAAAATTAATAATTAAATAATAATTTAAATTAAGTAAAATATAGAATATATTTTTTTTTTAGATATTTTATATATTTTTTTAACGTATCATAATAAATATAAATAATATAAATACCTCACGGTTTTTAAATACCTCACAGTTTTTAATATTGTGTTTTAATTATTTGATTTTTACAACTAATAATTTTGTCAATTGATTTACTAAATTTTATGTTTGATGTCTAAGCGACCACGTTCCAACGGCTACGTCCATTTATCCCTATAGCTATTCAATACCCACCCAACTATATTATTATTTATTACTTACATCTTCTGTCGTCCGCGTCCGAGGGCATGCCATCATTTGACTATTTAACATCGTAAGCATAGAACCACTATTGAATTGCATAATTGCATCAGACGATATTCATCTTTAATATTCAAAAGGTGGCAAAAAAAAAACCGTTTGCGCCTGCGTATATTTGATGGTTGATAATAATACGCGGTAAGATATAGGTGGCGTGTTATATTTGGCAATACTACAATATAGGTTTGTTGTCGCGGTGTAACAAAATATAAACAATTATAATAACACCGCATAAAATCATTGTGCGTGATAATAATATCACGTTCCCGTGGTTTACTGGAAATAATAAACACGACGTTTTATAACAGTCACCCCCGAGCGCCGCCGCCGCCAACGACACGCGAAACCGAGTAAATATCGTTTAAAATAATAATATTTCCCCAAGTACCTACCCCGCCTGCAGTGTGTTATACACTCTAAGTATGTGTATAATGGAAATGCGCAATGTGTGTGAGTGTGTGTGTGTGCAATGTGTAAACAATTTTATGCCAGCGAAAGTCGACGTTTAAGTCTTATTGGCACCGCCGCCGTAATCGGGACGCGCGGCAAAAGGTCCATAAATCACACCCGTTTCATTATAATATATTATTATCATACGATGCTATCATATTGCAGTAGGTATATTCGTATACCTACGTCGTACCGTATAATCGGGGTGAACTGGGCGGCTGAGTGGCGGGTTGGCGGGGAACGCGCTGATGTCTCTTAGGACCTATCCGCGACGGAAACTCTTCTTGATCGAGCGTGCCACGGCGAGAGAAAATAAAAAAAGTTCAATAACTTATATTTTCGAAATCCAGTACCTACCTAACCGTTTGAATAATAATTTATCACGTTAAATCGCGGCGGCGGCGGTTCGATCGGTTTTCCGCGTACACGCGTTTATAATATTATAATATTATAATGATTTATAGTCTGTCTTACACCTATAAAATAGGAATCACATTTTAATCTGTATATGAATACGTAAATATATATATATATATATATGTATATAGGTAGGTAGAAAACGTATAACATAGCCTGTGCAGACACATCTGTGCCACCGCGTAATACGCCGATATTATATACAAATATATGGCATACTTATATATATATATATATATCGCATTTATTTAAATATATATATACAAGGTGATATTATGAAATTAAGTTTTTTACTTGAATTTTGAGTGAATAGTTTATGAGTTATCAGTATTTAAAGTTTAAATGAGCGGAGTAGTAGATCAACATTTTGCTAGGTAACCGTGTACCACTCCACTCCGCTCATTGATATTTTTTATTATTTTACTATTTTATTATTTATTAAATCATCATCAATATATTTTATAAGTACAAAGTTTATAATTTGAAAATAAATTTTCAATGCATTAAGTATTTTGATGAAGCTGTCCCAAAAAGAAAGCTTGTAAAGGGAACGGTGAATTAAAAAAATACTTTAAAAATCGTCTGGATCCAAAGAATAATACACCCAGCACCCACTTCAGTAAATTTTGTTTTTATTGCTTTAACTCGACGAGTGAATTTTATAAAATGAAATTAACACAAACGATAAATTCGCTGTCATAAATACTGCGGTTAATCCCGAGATTATTTTGTCGGGTGTTAATACAAACGTTAATATAGCTTATAGTTTAAGAACTGAATAATAGGTTTTATCGGGAATTATCGTTAATTCTTCTAATACACATTTACCTATAGATACGTCTTCCAATGACGATAATAATAATTATTAACAAATTCAGTAAAAAGATGTAAAAAATGTATTAATATTAAACTTGAATTCATTTTTAATTACATTTCAGTTTTAAAAGTTTTTAAACAAAGACGTACAGAAAAAACTCTACGAACCGACAGCTGTGCACATTGTTATTACCTCCTAGATTGGTAAGTGCTTCTAAAAACTTATACTTTATTGGTCATACTAGTGTGTAAGCAGCTGAATGTTATATTATTATACTGTTAAAAAGAACTCAAAATACTTTAATTAATCAGATTGCACTTTACTGTTTTAATTTTTAATTTCGTTTTTATTTGAATCATTTATAGATTTTTCTAATACGTCAAGTGAAGTACATTTACATACATTCCATACGTATACTATTATAGACATATTTGACACTTTTACGACAAAACTATATATTATACGGCTTCCATAAATAATACGTATTTCATAAAAACTGAGCGCTTTCAAGCTGGTAGCATAGATAGTTTATTTAATTTTTATGTAGGTAGGTATATTGAATATAAACCTCCACGTGTATTATGTATTACAACCGTGCAATTTTATAAAATGAGTAAAGAGGATGTCAGTGTTTTTATCAGGATTTTATTTTCTCCCTCTCTCTCTGTATCGTAACAAATTGGCAAATTTGCGTTTAGCAAAACAAATTTTGTGATATTACCTTCAATATTAATCCAAAATGATATATATATTATCAAAAATAAAATTGAGAAATTGATCTCTGTGTGTATGAAAGTTTTAAAACCGTAATACTTTACATATTTACTCATAACATACAAAAAAATGTTAATATCGTAAAATAGCCAATTTACGAAACACTGATAATGTCCTAACGTTAAGTTTTATAATAGGTCGATTCGCTCTTATATCAAAGCTGAAATATAAGATTGGTTTTTCTTAACTTAAATTTGCTTTGGCGCGTGAGGGTCAGATGAGAAAGAAAATCAATAGTGCACTGATATTATTTTAATGCTGTAACACTTCCTCTATTAACCTAGGTAATATTTTAAATTTTTATATTATGAGCATCGTTCACGATTTGTAAGGAAAAACACGTATAAAATTTCTCAAGCGTTCAAGTTCCCTAGAGGCTACAATTTAACCATATTTGTTGTTTGTTCCGCTTTGCATTACGCACGTTTGAAGTAGCTATTTAATGAAATAAATAGGTACAAAAAGATTAATTTTCAAAATATATGTTCTGTTTTTGGAGATATTTTGCTATTTTTTTTTTTTTTTTTTTTGTTTGAATTTAAATGTTTTGTCATTATTGATGTTTAATGAATATTGGATTTCATATAATATCTTTTAAATTTTTTTTTTTTATTTTCAGTTATATATTAAAATATTATTTTATTTTCATCTTTATCAACAATTAAACATTAAGTTATTATGATATTTTTTTAATCTATTTTTAATTTATAAAATATAATATTATATTTTTTAATTGATTTCACATTACTTACCCATCTGCTTTTTTTCGTTTCTAGACATAACACACAATGCATATTTAATTTAATTTATCTATATATAGGAACTCTATACAATCTATACATGTCTAATTAATTAACGAAAAATATTTTAATAAAATATCTTTTTGTTGACTCACAATATTTTCATTTGATCGATTTAGTACATATTTTGTCTTATTGTATATTTCACGTTATTTAAGAAGGCCATATTACTCATAATATTATTTATAACGATATAGCAGTTGTTTATTTAAATTTCTAAATTGAAATGTAAAATACTACACTTATTTTACTATATGGTCCGTAATGATAATATTAGGTATATTATTGTTGCCATTACGATTAGACGGTTCAATGCAGGATAGTAATATTGCTAATATCGGAATCACTGGAAAAGAAATTCAAACAGTTTTGAGCTGCAAAAAATCTCCAATTAAATATATTTTTTTTAATACTGCGTACTTTATTGAAAACACGACGACGCGTAAGTAATGCAGGGGGAATGAAAAACCCGTATCGTCGATCTGCGTTTGCAACCCCTATATTTTTATCACGAAAACCTAAACATACAGTATGCACACTGAGACCTCAACATATTTTTTTTATCAATCACTGGTAATTTTATTTTTTTCCATTAAAAGCCACACTCTATTATTTTTTTATGGTAATTTAATGGATAAGCACGAAGCAATCGACTGATCGCTTAAGATTAGAAATAATCAATGCAAAATTCTAACGACATTTTTTTATCGATTTTTTTTCAGCTGCCAACCAACGGCCAGTGGAAAGTTGCATTTGCCTCAATCGTCAATGTTCCTTGCACACATCGTCACAGTTTATTATTATATTTTTTTATTATATTAAATATATATGGCACAACGCCACTGAGATCATCGGACATTCAATAATATATTACAGTCGCACTTTATTATATGATTATCGGCTCCGGTAGGTACAGTAATAATAACAATAATAATAATAATAATAAAACGCACTATTGGCCGCACACGGCACACGCGCGTAATTCTGCACCGCCGATAAATTTCACCGTATTATTATATACTGCTGCAACACACCTCATAAACACTGTACGGAAAGCGCATTGCGCGCATTATATATAACAATAATAATAATATACAATATTATATACTATATCGTTACAATATCGTGTGATATACGGTGCGGCATACGAGATGACGTGAGCGAGCGTATCGGTTTACCGTACATAATATTACACATTATTATTATAATACAAAAACGTAAATACGCGCGTCGTTAGAAGCGCGCGCAAGCATAATATAATATCGTACGCGATGTAAGAGTAAAAAAAAAAAAAAATCCTGAAATAAAAAGAAGATAAAATGACAATAATATTATATATTCGACGAGAGGAGAGAGAGAGAGAGTGAGAGAGACGCGGACATTGTGATGGCGAACGAGGGAGAGGATATACACGTCGAGAAATAATAATCGCTGCCGCCGCCGCGTCATCCGATGACCGCACCACAACCGGTCCCATTTATAATAATATATCTACCTACCTATATGTACCTACGTAGTGCGTCCAAATGTAGTCGCGATTGCTCCGATCGCGTCTGGACGACGATTATTATAATCATAGTCGTTGTAGGTAGGTATATGATGATGTGTGATTGTGATTATTACACACCGCGTCGGTCTCATTATCGCCGAGGACGTCAACGCGAAAACAAACAAACAATATTAAGTCCCTTTTTTCCCAGCACCGGGTATTTCGCACAACTAAAGAACGGATTTAAATGCGATTTGCGTTTTTTTTTTTTCAAAAAAAAAAAAAACATTTGATTCATATACGAGAAGAATATCGTACATCAAAGAACCGACTTAAAAACGAAACTTTTATTTTCCATTTTTTGTGTGTATTATATTAACATGTTTGATGCATAGAGCATTTTTTTTATGTTTTGAATGCATTTTTCTCTTTTTTTATTAATAAAACATAAGGTAATATGCTCTTTTGCTCAAAAACCAACTTTATTAATTCAGTGCTAGCTTATATTTATAATACCTGTTTATAAACATTTATTTTGTTTCATAAATTAGTCATTTTTATTACGACTTGCTGGTTAGTCGACCTGCGTACAATTGTCAAAGATATAATAATGATATGCCCAATATTATTCATTAAAATTTTTCTTTTATAAGTACATTTTTTTTCTGAGTATTTTTTAAACAACATACAAAACTTCTCAGAATTGTATTATTTTTTATAAATTTAAATACATTTAAAAGTATCTCCGAGGCGTATTTAATATTGTTTCTTAGATCATAAAATTTAATTTTTTTTCAACATTTTTCTTATTTTTCGGGGCATTAAAGTCCGTGCCTTGTAGCTAGCTATATGCTATATAATATATATATATATATATATATGTATGTATGTATGTATAGAGCGAATCATCACCGCGGTAGTGTTATGAATCTATAGTATAGTACGCTGCGGGACTTAACGTCCAGACGATTCGCGGACGTCTCGAGACGCGTCCGCATAGATCCCTGTACGATTTATCAATGTCATTTACCATTATGTCATAATGGTTTCGGACGGATAAAATGACGCGGCAAGACAAAACACGTGACTACGAAATTCGTTAAAAAAAACGGAACATAGAAATCGATTCTCGTACAGTGGTTCAAAACCACGTCACGTGAACGATATATTAAATCTCGCAATCGGATCAACTCGAAAGCACCAATTTAATAACGCGATAAACTCGCACTCCTTCGTGTAACAACTGTATAATATGTCCACCGTACGCGTTATTTATAGAGATTTCAGCGCACACCGTCGAGCTACATAACAATATACAATTCGATATTATAATAATATAATATTTTACGTGCGCGCAGCTCGCCGCAAGCCACCGTTATCGACGCGAAACCGTTCAACTGCACGCGGGGTCGTCCTCGAACTTATCGAGTCGTTTGTTTGAATACGACTAATAGATACGACTGCAAATAGACGTTATATTATTATTATTGATGTTGATGTTTTGTAGTTTTTTCTTCCCTACTCTCACCCCGTCCGCCGCTATACAGACACCACGACGGCGTGAATCAGAAAGTCGCATGTCGCCACGCACGACACGACTCGGCCTGCCGCAGTATATCGTATTAAGTATTTAACTTCTGTCGGGCGCAGTGCAGAGTGCAAAGGTAGGTGGTAGGTAAGTATATAATAGTATAGGTAAGGTGGTAGGTAGGTATATCGCGTGTCGGCTTTGCGTAAACGCGTATATATTATTATTAATACGTAGTGTCATGAAACCAATTTGCACCCCCCGTAATACGACCCAACCCCAAGCGTGATAGTCCTACTTATTCTGGCTTTCGCATGTGAATTATATTGCACTGCGCGGGATATCATATTACCTACTATTAAGTATGTTGTTTTATTATCGTCAAAGTCTGTCCGAATGGACTATGGTACACACAAATTGGTGCACCCCTATACACACGAAATCTTTGCGTATCGCGCGAGCGCGTTCGACCGAAATAATATAATGATACGCTCGCTAATGCGTGTGCCTATACCCCGGACTGGAGGGTTATCGATAACGATATATACGTGTTTTTATTACGTTTTATTATTATTATTATTTTAATAGCTGTCGAATATACGATTATTCGTTCGAAACGATGACGGCAGCGATATTTTCTGCCGCCCCTCAACGTGTCCTCGGGCATTTCCTTGACGGCTGCAGTCGTCGTCGTCGTCGTCGTCGTCGAACGCGCGCGCTGCGTCTGAACACGATGGGAAGGATAAGTAGTAGTCGGCCGTTGATGGCGTGTCCGCCCGCGTTACCGTTGAGCATTGTTACGCGGTACTTAATACTAATTGGTACATGTGCATCATCCGCTAGAATCGAGTATTTATTAATACGATCTTAATTATCATTATTATTATTGTCGTCGAAAGCTAATAAGAGGGTGGTGTGTGTATATATAAATATTATTCGTGTGTGTGCTACAGTATATATGTATATATTATTATCGCGGGTGGTACGCACCATATAGTGTATATATGTGCATACCTACCTCTTCCGGTCGGCCGAGTTTCCAACCCCCTCGACTCGGTTGTAGGGGGTAATGCTCTCCCGGTTTGTTTCTCTCCTCCCGACCAGAATAGTTGTATACTCGTATGCTCGCATATACTCGTGTACGCGTTGTGTGCACAATATTCTCCAGCTATGCGGGTAATCTGATTTACGCCGACGGAAAATAACCCGCCAACCTCCGCGTCGAGCACCCCGTGGGACGCGTGACGCGAGTCTTTATGTATATCTTATGAATAAAGCGGAAACTTCGGAGCGCTGACGACGACGGAGGAGGCAATGTCTCTCTCTCTCTCTCTCTCTCTCTCTCTAAACAGAGGAGTATATAATATTATAATTTGTCACGTTCCTTTTCTCTCCGTGCACTTTCGCGGCGAACGCTTTTTTGACCATAACAAAAAACGCATTTATCGACATTTATGTCGTACAATGATTAATAATGAATAATATTATTGTAATATGAAGTGGGTCACCGCGTATTGGCCATTACGTCGAACGCAAGGATAGAATATGTACGCGTAGTCGAACACTTTGTACGATAAGTCACACATACTCGAGCTAAGCGCGTTGAAACTTTTTTGGAAAAAATACCACATGAACCTGTCGGATCGACCAACTGCACAGTTATCTTCATTGAAAATGTTTCGTATGAATAAAAATTACAATTTCCGTACCACAGTATAATATAGTGTGTATATAAGACATCGATTTGATTAGCGAGTACAAGTTTTATTGACATCGCTGCAGTATGACGCGACGCGTGACGTTGAATCAAAAAATAAAGAATTCGATTTCTGTCCCGCTAACAAAAAAACTTCAAGTTCCGTTGTACGCGCATACAATATTATGGAAATAATATAGTAAGAATATTACGTAGTAGTACGACGCTTCGAAGTCGACCTGAGTATCTCTACTCATATATTATTACGGCATATATGCACGTCCCTGGGGAGAGACGCGTTTTTTTTTATTATTCTCGCAAGGGTAGTGTCAGTTTTCGAAGTCTCGCCCGATCCACTGGATCCTCGTCGTCGTTCCTTCGTCCACAACTACGTGTGTACGTCATCGTTATGTCATAATATACGCGGTCTCGGTATATATAAAAATAGTACCATTATAATCGCGTGTCATATTGTATCGTTTTTCTTTATTTTATTAGCTTCTACTATGACAACTATGATAACTCTACAATTATAGCTATGTAACATATGGTCTATATAACAGTCGTACAATTAAAATCTTATAATAGTTACTATTAATATACGGAACAAAATAAAAACAATATTAGTATATTGAAACATAAATTATTGGAATAGATAAAATCATAAAGAAATGATATTATGGAGAGAACGACGGGAAGTGGAAATTCATTTATAATTGTTGTTAACACAATTAATAATGGATTCAGAATCGACTTAAGACCTTCGAGAAATTTTATGATAAATTGTGTTGATTGATCGAATGGTGGATCATTTGCTGGAACACTTACGTTGGCGTATGTAAGTTTTCGTTTTGACTTGAAGTTTGGGTTGACATTTGTTTGTATCGCGGATAGAATAACAGGTGATTGGATGAGATGGTTGCTAATTTTTCCGGCTTTATGATTTTTTTATAAGACGGGCATCTCTCATACGACGATGTATGTGGACCTGCGCACTTGGCGAGTTCTGGCGGTGATTTCTCGCATTCACTGGAATCATGACCTTCGCCGAATTTGACACAGCGTGGGTTGATATTGTATCGTTATTTTGCCGGAATTACTCAAGCTCACGCGGGGGGGAGGGTCAAAAACAAGGGAGGCAACGAGGCGAAATATAATAATAATAATATTAATATTGCGCACGGTAACGCGACGCCGCCGCCGTCGTCGTCCGGGAGCGCGCGTTGTGTGGTCCTCTCGAGCGCGATTTGTCCGCCTGTGCTGCATAAATATAATCATAATAATAATATGTAAACCTATTACGCGTGTTGTAGTAGCTGACGTATATAATATGTGAGTGAGTGTGTGTATATATATATATATATAGATGATAAAACGGGCTCCGATCGCCCACGCCGCAGACTTCGAGTGTATACCGCCGTCTCGCGTTACCCAATTAGTGACTCCGCACTGCGCAGTGAATGCCATGACTTACACAATAATAATAATAATAATATATAAGATTATAAATTTATTATCATCGCAACGACTTCACCCGCGTGTCTTATCTACCCCCTCTCGCGCAGGCCGTTTTATCGGTACTTGAACCACGTGCGATGACGCGGCGGCTCATCTCCGCAAAGAATTTTTATCGTTGCACATCACTTTACGCACGCTCGACGGTTCGCGAAAGTAAAAGACCAGCAACTGTATTTTGACGTACCAATGCCTACGTACGTACACTATGGTAATACAGAAAGACTTCCTTACAACGGACCCTCTGTAAGTCGGAAATCTCCTTACAGCGGAAAATAATAACAAATTATGGTATATAAAAAACCTGACAATCATAATTATGTCAAGAAGAACGGAAAAATATAAGATCGAAACCATATTGTCAGAAGACCAGTTTGGATTTAGAAAAACCATGGTTACAAGGGAGGCATTAACAACAATGTATATCCTGTATATTGTAGTCTCTCCGTATAGCGGAAATTATCGTTTTTTTCATTTTAAAAATCGGTCGATACCGAGCGATTCCGAGGAGATCTCACTGAGTATATCGATCACCGTTACATATTTTGTGCCGTTCCAGGACGTATCGGCCGTTCGTCGCACGATTCTATTTTTTCTCGATTCACAACCATACGCGTATCGTCTATAGATACGCACCGATTCACGTGTGAGCGGTCGTTTAAGTTCATATACGCACCACTGTTGACGACGGAGCGTTTCGTGTCGCGTGCATGAACTCTATATGGTCGGCAGTACAACATTTATATAATAACAGGCCCCGGTTTGAAAGGATTATCTCAAGCGAGACTATTAAATCTGCCGGAGTTCACCACATTAATGTGATTTATGATATATTTTTTTTTTACACGATTCGTGCGTATGTACTATGTATGTAACGCCGATGTCATTTCTGCGGTGTTTCGTCGCGGGATGTGTAAAATGTTTTAAATTTAGAACAGCTCCATTCGTTTGAGTTCATAATAAAAAATTGTAACATTTTATTAGTCTGAGCGTTTATACAAACGTTCTCAAAAAGTAACGTTGGATGTGTAGAAATATACATTCGGCATAATTGGAAAATTCTAATGTCACTCTGCAAACGGCGCATACGGTGCAATTGTGCAACCACCGAAACAAACCAGTGTGTTATACCTCTGACCACTATATGCACATGGGTACCTGGTAAGTGATAATAATATTATGTTTGAGGTGGCGGCGGTTGCGTATATTTTGCGATTTATACATTTTCTGAGTATCTATAGTTTCAGGGAGGTATACCGCGGTATATATAAGTACTCACGACGGCAACGGACGCCGAACCGCGGGCGAAAGATTTCGATTTATTCCTATGACGATTGGTTAAATCTTGACGTGATGAATCAGAACTCATCTCGAATCGCTGTGCCGGATGGATAAACCGACTGCAATGCGTCCCCCGGTACAAAATACTCACGTCCTAAACAAACTCATTATTGTTTATGTACCTTTCTATATAATATTCCCTACGCACCGAAATAGTATTATAATATTATACCATCCTTTATTTATATAATAATATAATATGATATACACATATATGCGCCTATTATATAGCTGCAAGCTGTTTAGATTATCAGCGTCTACCGCTTCATGTCAATTAAATGTTGTTTTTCGTCTAGCCTGCACAATATTATAATATATACGTACAAAGTTTATTGCACTCACAAGCCGACGCCGTCGTATCCAGAGGTTTAATAATATTATACCAATGTATTATTTACCGTGTTTATTATACCTGCGTATTGTTTACGGTACAATCGCACGTGGAGCCGAATCGAGCACCGGTGGTCGAGTCAAAACCAACACGAAGCCTCTGTGATTTTTCGCGGCTCGCGTCTCAGGTAAACCGTACGGAAAATTAATATTATTATTATCTATATCATTAAAAGTCTGAACCGTCGCATTGTAGCTCGTAATAGCTCAATAGCGTTCGCACCGTTTATTATAATGCATATTATTATTTTATATATATATTATAATATTATTTTATATATTATTTTTTTTATTTTATATCATCTGTTCACCCACTGGCTATAGGTACTATATTATACGTCCTGTGATGGGTGGTGAGTACAAATCGTTCGAGCCTCATTGTGTCTAACGTGTATTGGTGAGCATACGTCAAAGTTCCCACATAATATGTGCCAAATGACACTGGCCGTCCAACGGTCGAGACAACAGGTAATAAAAACAGAAATATTTAAATCAGAAAAAATATAAACGTGGTTAATGTATTCTACATAATAATTCGTCGGTGTGAAAGTCAACTGAGGTAACCATTAAAAACCAAATTTTACTGAAGACTCTGAAATAGTTATAACTTTGTTTCAAATTAATCTTTTAGTGTTAATTTTACTTATTGTAAAACTCTATATCTTGTAATTCTATACGCGAATTTAATTGAAAGAGTGCACATTTTATCCATAATTTAAATACTTAACAAAGTAAAGGTATAAATGGGTTACGTTAAGTAACCGTTTTCCATAAAAATCATTGTTGGTTACATCAATTAAGGATATCTGTGGGTTAAACTTCTTTGGAAAAATAATTAATATTATACAAATAACGTAACCATTAATGATATTGTGGCTCACGTTAATTGGCAATACTTTGTTTTTGAGGGTTATATTACTTGAGCTTGAATGTGTCAAAAATATTATTCAATTATAACCTCAATATTTAAAAAAAAAAATGAAAGTTACATTAGATCCTGATCAGGCCGAAAAATGAAATGTAATAATTTACAATATATGATAGATACCTATATCCATATAATATTATAATGTAGTGTTTCCGTTTACAAATTTGGGTCCGGACATTGTTGAGCGAGCTGCCATTATAATATTATACAATAGTCGATCGCTTTATTGTACTACACCACTGTAGAATAAACAGAAAAAAATCAATATCCATTTAATATGCAGAGGTCCTATATATGGGAGTTGAGAAAATCATGTCCAATATGTCTAGAATTTATGCATGCTGCCATACACTGAGAAATACATTTTTTCTTCATATTTTAGCACTATTTATTCATTGAAATTTCAAAAATAATTTATATTAAAAATTTCAAACAATAAAATCTATTTTTTTGAGGAATTGTCTTTATGCCATCCTTTAAAGTGTAAAGAATCTAAGAAAAACAAGAATAAAAATTGAAAAGTTCTTTTAAATAAATACATTGTTACATATTGTGTGTGTGTAACTACATTATGTCAACAATTAGAGATTAGTAGTGTGTACTCACATATCACAGAAAACTTAAAAAACAAAATGGAAATAGTATCTATTTCCTAGCATCGCCGTAATGAAATTCAGACAAGTCTGCCCGTTTTTTTTAATAATCCAAAGATTCCTTTTTGCAGTTTATTCTGTACTTCAATATACATAATACGTCGGTGTATCTCCATAATATTATACTTTAAAGTAAACAACCTGAGACTTCACGCACATGCACGTTTTGGACGCACAGACATAATATAAGCTGAGGCGTGTCCAGCGGATAGGCCCTACCCTGATTTCGAACTCTTAAATATTATACCTAAAATATATTTGTATAAGACACAAATTATTTTTATAAACAGTCCTGTCCTGGATTTTGAAACTGGACACGCCTCTACATATAAGTACATAAGGTATACCCGCTACGCAACATGATATCATTATCGTACGACGTTTATAATACAATATTATGCGCAATGGTACCTAAATATTACGTGTAATTATAATATAAAATGCACGGTTTTATGCCAAACTGTTATTATAAGTACCCCACACGTATTAGACATAAGTATGACGAGATTTTCGGTCTTACGTCGTACATATTATATAGATCATATTATGCGCTTAAACGCAGAGCTCGGCGCGCGGCAGCACCGCACTCGAACCGCAATCGGACTTTTCGACCGTGGAGGTCCGCGTATAAAATATTGTTATTAAAATTTCGTGTCAGAATCGTATATTATACCTATATGTGTATGAGAATTCGTTTACCGTTAATCGCTTTACAGTACAGACATACATTTTTGTTCTTCGGTAGAAAAAAAAAAATTACAACAGCGGTATTATGCTTCGAGATTGTGTACTGTTGTGTATAGGTGCTGCGTATATATATACGAAATAAATGTATACATACATACATAGCTGGTAAAGTTAATCATTTTTTTCAACTAATTAAAATTAAACTTCTTTAATATAAATACTAACAAAGTTAAAATATAAATTTATGAATTTTTCTGAATTTCTAACTTTAAGTTAGTTAGAAGTAAGTTTTTTTTATGAAGTTTAATATATAAATTTTAAAACCCGTTTATTCAAAAATAAATTATTACATAAATTAAGATTAAGATAGATTTGTGGGCTATAGCGATTTGGAAAATTTTAGTAATTAATTATATCTGTCAACATTAATAATTTTTTTTTAATGTTCCAAATGTAATAAATACTAGATTCAATATAACATATTTTTATATTTTCGTTAAAACCATCTCTAAGGACTACTAATCTTAGAATAAATATTTTAATAACTAAGAAACTACTCGTTTAAATTTTGAATTAGGTACACCAGCGTTTTCTAAAAAATTATGCATTAAAAAATCTAAAATAAAAAAAAAGATTTTTATTTGGAAAACAAAAACTTGTATCGCCACAGAACACTCCTTCAATACCTAGTACTAAAAAATTCAAGAATTTGCAGAAATGGGCTTTGAGTATATTTAAAAATTAAAAAAAAAATCAAACTCGAATAAATAAATTTTTAAACCTAAAAATGGATGTGAGTGTGCTTGCGGTGAATCGCCCTGATAGGTACTATATGCATTTATACGCACGCAAACTCGGCATATTACATTCGATTTTTCCGTAACTCCCGCAATATTATATACTGTAGTATTGTTAACGCACTACAAATGGTCGAAAAAGCTGACTAATCGGAGACGATTGCGGAGGACTATCGTGAACGTCGATCGCATTATAGTATGGTTTCGTTTAATATCGACATCATTATATTATATAGCATATCTAACATAATATAACTACGGGACCGATCATCGGTCGGACACAACATTTAGTCGTTATGCGCCGCCGTGTTATTGCACGCACGGCAAACTATAACTATACGGGACGACGACGACCAACGTTATAGCTAGTATGGTACGACGTTTATTGTTTTACGATAAAATCGTTTATTTTAATAATAATATTATAGCCGTTCGGAAGCTTCAGACGTTTAGGTGTATACGAGATTACACCTTAATATTATATCGAAGGACATTATAATGGCAGTAAATGCGCGTATTTACTATATATAATATATATCTGCAGGACATCTGCAGGTACTCTAATGGGCGATCCTTGTATATATATATATATATATATATATATATATATATATATATATATATATATATATAGTCACTGCAAGTCGAGATTTCCAACGCGCGCTTTATTATCGCAGTATATATATGAAAGACCGAGAACGTTGAGAGATTTAATGGCGAAATCGTTGTTTTAAATGTGTTTCGAATGGCGTTCCCCGAGGACGTTTGTTTGTTTCGTCGTGGTGCGCGGCCGCCGCCTAGGTAGTCTTGCAGGATGCTATAGGGCCGTTTATCGGTGAGTGGGTGGTTGTAGGGGGTAGGGGAAGAGGGTAATTCGCAATATCGTGCAAATCTCGATTTGTGCGCGGGAGTCCCCCGGGGGCGTTTAATGACGTCCCGATCGAAGACTGCAAACTTCATGCGAAGTATATATCAGAGTACTCGATAAAAACCCGACATTTAATTCACGGCTATTGATATAGTAATGTCGACTAGGAAACGACAACGACGACGACGATGATTTCATTCGTTAAAACCGCGGAAATCTATTCGATGTACATCGCAATACGTAAGTAATTCCATATAGTACCTATAATACGAGTACACTACTGCAGGCACGCGACCGGAACACGTAGGTATAAAAAACCGATAAAAAATATATTCATTTAATAAGCGCAGACGCGCTCGGAGACGACACCACAACACACCAAACTTTCACTGAACTTTCGTATCGAATTTCAACGTGTGTAACACGCGCGCGTACAATATTATTGTAACTATAAAACCTATACAGACGCAGTCAAGTGTTTTTCGGCAGCAATTAACGCACGTTTAATGTCCCGATGGGAAATTTTATTACCAGCAGTTAAGTTCTTTGTAATGCGATTTTTGTCCCTCTGCGGTAGCCGTTTTGAATAATATTATTATTTGTAGATTGTGTACGTTTCAGTTCATTATCGTTTATCTGCAGTCGTGTACAATACAAGGGCCATCCCGCAGTAATGATTACAGAATAAAATACAGTAACAAACGGGACGACGTCGAAAAAAATTCTATTTTTATTTTACGAATCTTGTAATATTTTTGTAACATAACAATATATCGCACACAAGACAGTACCTGTATAGGTAACTGACAAAAGCCTAACAAAATATTTAAACATAAAATATATTTAATAAAGCACACTGCATCTTATCGCGTATTATGCTTTACATCTAAATTTGATGTAGGTTTCGTTCACGATTCATATATATTTTATTAATTATGCATTTGACAAATTGAAGTTATGGAACGTTCGTATTATATGCATACGTTCTTTCAAGACTTATAACACAATCGTGTTTTTCTTCAACTTATAAAATATCAAATAATAAATTATTGACGCACAGTTTTGTGTATTAAATAAAATTAATTTATTTTCTTTGGAAATAAGTTGCAAAGAATTTAATGTAATCTCGGCACCTAAGTAATTTAATTTTCCTCGAAAGTTCCAAGTGGTAAATAGCAACGGGAAAACCTATATCTATTTTTCTGAACTTTTCATCGTTTTTCTTCTGCACATATACAAAACACGAATTGGAAATCGTGCGTTGACTATTCATCGCCTCAACCTTATTTACACTAACCTAAATACTTTATTATGCGTGTTTCATGTCATTATAATCCACGAACGTGCGAAGAACAAAATTCAAAGTTAATGGAATCTCGCAACCAGAAAACGATTGTAAAATATTATCCGTTATTTGGAAACACGACTACATAACATTTATCGTATATTATATAGTACCTTATACAATTGAAATATCCAAATGTATACAAATATGTGTCGGCAGTGGAAATGCAGATCAAAAAATCAAATCGAGTGTACCCAAGTGCAATAGCTGATCTTACACAGCGTTTCCCGTTACAAATTAAATACCCATGGATTTACTCCTCTTAAACTCCGTTAAATGTGAATTATACTGGTTTTTTTGAACATAGTTATTTGTGTTGTTTTTACTGAACATAAAAACCGAATATAATAATAACTATTTTATTTTCTGTAACTAATGGCAACCGTCTATGCAATCAAAAAAACATTCGATTTCCATTCACCGAAACAAAATATCTGTATGAGCACATCTTCAAAATGAGAATTTTTTTTAAATCCTTTCTTATATTGATCATCTAAAGCATATTACTTATTATAGAGGACCCACTATTCCAAATTTCAAGTTCATAAATGTTTTGTAGTTTTTGAGAAGTAGCAATTAGTGAGTGAGTGAGTAGTATTTGGTATTTATATATATAACGAATTACGATAGAAAATTAACGAAGATATCATACATCAATTATTATTATATTATTTTCTATACCTTATACCTACTGTTTTATCAAACGTCCACGATAATGACGACCGCGGTGACATCGCTGCAGGAGGAGATATCGTTGCACGCCTCGTCGAAAGAGAGTTGCGACAGAGTTGCCGCTGCAGCTGACGTACCGCGTTTCCCACGGAGACTTGGTCACCGCCGGTTTTCCGTCTTTTAATCCGTTCGGTTTTATTCGCGTTTTCCGCGGCGCGTCCTGAAGTCTCGTGGCAGGTGGTCCAGGAAACACACACACCACTGCACCGCATATAACAATATTACTCTATGCACAACGATACAGTAGGTACCCACCTATCTATAATAGTACGCGTGTATAATATTATTATAGATTAGACGTTATTTTAAAGTGATATAATTATTGTCGTCGTCGGTGGTGGCGACGTTTTATTGTTAAACGGTCAAAGTTTTCGCGTGGAAACGACACCGTGCGATTTTTAGCTGTATTAAAATAATAATAATAATAATAATATGATATACCTCTATAATTCAACTGCAGCCTTAACACTCGACTTGTCAGACGTCTTGCACGTCTCGGGCCACCGGGATTATAATATTATGGTCGTCGGGCGCAGTTAGTAATAGCTTCAGCATTATCGCGCGGACGAGAGGAAGGCAAGCGGACGGCAACGCGTTGTTATTATTATTATTATTATTATTATACAATATTTAATTTTATAAAACGCGTTTTAGTTTTGCACGGACAATTTGCCGCCGCCGCCGCCGGATTTGTATATCACTCTTTATTTCAACGCCGCAACGACGACATCCGCGGTGCAAGCAGAGGACGTCGTCCGCATTTAAAGTAACAGAATTATTATAATAAAGTTATAGCTATTATAATACAGGTAGGTACACGCAACAATAACGATATTATTTTATTGCGCAAATTGCGCGAGGGCGAGGCCCCCGTTATAATCTCGCCGATTCGATTGTGTGCGAGTTGATAATTTCCGCTCGACGCCGAAAATTTTAATCCGATAAATTCGGTCGCTCGGGACGGAACGTCGCGAATTCATCACACTTTTTGCATGTATAGTGGGTATCTATTTAAAGCACACGCCTATAATGTGCATGCGTTTCGTCGTTCACGCTCAGCCGCTGCCGTCGTCGTCTTCCTCTTCCTCCTCGCCATCATCGGTACATAACCAGAATTGCAAACAACGGTTATTGCATTATTATTATATGTTCTCGAGGCGTGGGTACGAAATAACGAAAATTGGTTGTTATTTGTTTATTATTGCAAAACTCTGAGCGTGCAATCTATATTAGACCTGCAGAACGGTCGATCGCGATCCTTCTTCAGACTTTTCGAGGTATTAATTAAAAATTACATGTGACAATAATATAATACGTAATATTACTTCGCTCTTTTTCCACACAAGCCATACATTTAAATCTATATAGAGGGTATACAGTACTATATACAGACGAGTGTCTTCAATATCTACTCGTGATTTGCATTCATCCACACCGGATCATATTTTTGCAACTGTTATGCTTACTTTGACTGATGGAAGTTGTGGTATTTAAAAGTTAAAAACATTTATATGAGTTGCAGGCTATCTCAAATTATTACAAAAGATGAAAAACCGAAAATAATAGCGAAGAGATATCAATTTGATGTACAATAGGTGTCGAATTTGTCACTTTTATGGATGTGGTAAATTTAAATTTAGTTACACCAATAAAACAAAATCGATTTTATTAAAGATTGGTTTTACGTAAAATTCCTATTTTTCCTTAATTTGTTTTTCCCGACGCTTTTCAAAAGTAGGTACTTGGAATTTTCAATTTTAACCTCTTGAATGCACCAACTAAATTCGCTTTCCTGCATGAAAATATATTGAAGTTAAAAATCTAAGAATAATTTTGACTGCCTATCGTGTACAAAATCGATATATTCATAACCTCGCTTAGAATTTAAAATAATGTTTTGAACTATAATATAAAAAATCGTTTTTCAAAAAAAACATTCATCAAAATAAAGTGATGAAGAGAATTCATTCCGTTTATCATTATTAAATTCATTATCCAAAGACGTATGTGGTGTGTATTCGATTTACTTCTAAGAATGATTTAAAAAGCATATTTATCTTAACCGATAATAACTAATACGTATGGACCCAAACGAAAATAATAATATTTAATTTGCATTTATTTTAAACCGGAACATTATGTATATTATTAAATATATACAGTCGCAACCTTCGATATTGTCGGGTTTTTGTTTATGTATATAATATAATAATATATATTTTGTACACACAGTTTACGCTGAAAATCAACTTCTAATTAGCATAATTGCTATAGCGCATTATTATTATAATACTCAGTTATTAGAGTCTATTTCCTCTATATTCCCAAAGACCGAAGTCCCCCGAGGCACTAAGCCGTAAATAGTAGTTTCATCTTCTCATAATAATATTTACTATTTAGGTCAATAACTTCACGTTCTATATATATATACAGAGAACGTGAATAGGTATATTATATTTGTGTACATAATATATCGGCTTATTATCGGCGGCGTATCGTTTCTATTTATTTTATATTTTACAACGTTTGTTTCTGCTTGATTGATTTTAGAAATCAAATCATCATCATAATATATAGGTAGGTTCTTATTCTCGTTATACTTCTAGTTTTAAAATTTTATAAAAGTTTGCGTGCTCAATAATATACAGGATTGGCAATGCGACATCGCATATAATGTAAATATTATAATATCAACTGTTGACATTCGTCGTCCCGAATAAGGCATAGGGTCAAACGATAATAATAATAAATAATATCTTGACTAAGAATAATGTATAATAATGTTTTTTTTTTCTGGTAGGTATAGGTACTATATATATATATAGCAAGTATTCCAATAAAATGTAGTAAAATACTTCCATTTCGTTGTCGACTTGGTTCCACACAGGCCAAACGAAATATCATACCGGCACTGTTTTATTAAGAATACTTTTAAAATGTATTTAAACACTTTGCGTCATTTGTATTTGACATACGTATTCGAATATTGCCGTTAAAAAGTATTTGAACAAATGATTTTTTTTTATATTTTGAATTTCAGATGTCTTACACTTGATATTGTGTCATCTGCGTTTTTGATGAAATCTTATAAATTCTTTAAAACGTTATAAAATATTATTTTAAGAGCAATTTTTAAAATGGTCAAATACAAAACAAAAATATTGGTCATTGAAATACACGGCGGTAAAAAGAAATAGTATTTTTAAAGTATTTAAAATACAATTGTCAAAAAGTATTTAAATTATTCAAAAAATATTTTAATACAAGTATATTCGAATAGTTAACAGCACTACTACATACCGAGTAAATAGTTGACCTTTCAATGCGTATATACGAGTAGTCCGCCACGGTTTATATAACGATAATAATAATAATAATACGGTGTCCAAACGCATTGAAATATATAATCATAAACATAATAATATGCATATTAATTAGTAGGTTCATATATTATGTACGCGATAAGTACCAATAAATATTATTTGTATTCTGGCGAACACGTACCTACCTATAGGTACTTGTATACAGAGTGTGCCTTATATACCTTACATTAGGTATCTTAGATATTTATCTTAATATAATATATATATCTTATCTATTCTGGTACCTTATATTTACCAAACATGCTCATTTCCATTTTTTCATTTAATTATGAATTTATTCAAATTCTATGGAGTGTCCTACGGTGATACAAACTTCAATTTTTTTCAAATAAGAACCCTCCCCCCCTTTTTACTATATATTATCAAATGTATATTTTTAATTGTCGATGTACTTAATTCAAAATTCGAACGAGCTTTATTTTCAGTTATTAAAATGTTTATACTAAGGATAATAGGACTATTCCTTAAAAATAGTATTGCAAAAATATCAAATATATACGTAATATATTGGATATAGTATTCAAGGATTAATTATACTTAGACCATCTTTATAAACTACCTATAAATATTGATAGATTAATATTAATTACTAAAATAATTGTCATATAATATTCCAAATCTATTATCGTGGAACCTATATTATCATTAATACACAAAGTTAAATAATTCAAAAACTATTCGTTCGAATTTTGATTACGAAAAATTTCAAGAATTAAAAAATATAATAATAATAATCAAGTATAATTAAAACTTCCAAATAATCATGATTTGAAAAAATTCATTATTAAATGAAAAAATGAGGGTGAGCATGCTCGAAAAATCATTTTATATAATATAGTACATAGTACGCATGCGATACGTTATTCTAATAATTTAACGATAGTATATTTGAATGCGTATAAAATGTGGTAATTAAACGCGTACCTACGGAATACGAACGAAAATCGGATAATAATTTATTGCAATAATGTCAACGCCTCTATATAATATTATAGGTATCTATATTATTTTTTGCCGCGAAAGCTTCGACGCAAATTTTTTTATTCTTTTTGAAAACGTTCGGATTACTTCCCGTAAATATTTGTACGTTTCAATACATTGTTTTGATTTATCGCAACAGCTGTTTTCCAGTATTTTGTTTTTTTATATACTCCGCATTAGAGTGTAATGCAGCCGGTCGGAGACACCGCGTCGAGTATAGATTATAATATAATATTTATATATATAAACACGTATTATTATACGTGCGCGGATATACTCGTTTTCGTCCGGTAACAGAGCAGATAGTTTTGAAATCGATTCGGTCGGCCGAGTTCGACGTCGCGCAGTTATTTGGCAATGATTATTATTAGTGGCACTTCGGATGGTAATAAACTTGTCCGGCGTTGGTACCATGTGCGCGACGTCGTCGTCGCCGTCGTATATTATAATAATATTGTCTATATACAATTCAATTTTACTTTTTTTTTCTTCTCTTGTTTTATTATCCTCTTCCACCAAGTTCTCGTTTACCCACACACGCGCGCGCGCACGTCGCACATGCGTCGTACGTGAAAATAATAATATATTACACCGAAAAATAATTTATTTTTCACCGAAAACGACTCAATTACGAATCAATCGGAGATAACGGTCGCAGATAAGGAGGGGACATGCGTCGTCCTCGCACAAAGGTTGCAGCAGCTCGCGCAGCACACCGGAGATTCCTCGGCGTTTGTATAATATTATAAATACCTACCGTGTTGTGCGTGTTATATTATTATTCCGTGCGTTCATTAAAATACACACGTACGTGTACCTACAAAGTATGTATAAAATAATATAAATCGACAAAAAAAAAAAAAACCGACGAAAATAAAACGACCGAGCGCAGCGATCGATACGCATCGGCGTCGCGGACCGGAGTCATCGTTTTCACACCTGTATATTACAACACTGCACCTTAACGGTATCGTAGTACATAACATTAAATTAATATTATACGTTTAAAGACCAAGCGGACAGCACTCTTTCGATCCTATTAATAGTGTGTGTGTGTGTGTGTGTGTCCTCGTCAGCAGCGGCGGCTAATGATCCAAATCGCTCTTCTGTCAGCACGCGGTCGACCCCTTAAGTATAGTCATCATTTTCGTCGCTGTTTACGCTTAGTGTATATTATTATTATTATTATATTATATTATAATATACCGTATTTTACGTATAATATATTTATTATTCAATTTATTCGTCGATAGGCTGCACGCCCGCCGTTCAACTGCATATGCCCAGTTTATACCTACGATATGACTACCTATATAATAAAGGCGTGGTATAATTTCCGATTGCGATCACTTAAGATAATATTTTGGTAATAGGTACCCAGGTACTGTTCGTACGAGCAACGACCAAATTTTAACCACAAGAACGGACAAACGGTGACGACGGAGTTAGCGCCCCGCAGACAATATTATATTATGACATTGTAACAGTCTTCGTGAACGGTCTTTTTTATACTGTTGTAATTTTGTATTGCACTCGGAAACTGTGTCACGTTGAATCCGACGAGGGCCACTGCGGTTTAATACTTTTGAACGTGTTTTAGCGTTTTACAAACATTAAAAAATCGAGGTCTTCCCCGGTGGCCTTATCAGGCACTCGGTTTGGAGGTGCGACTTTACAAGACGTGACGTACCCGTCTGTGGATGCGACCGCGCGCGGCTTCCTATTTTGTCTAACGTTCGCATGAAATCCAAATGACTGAGTTTACGTTTTTTTTTAATAATCTTTACAACCTCTGAAAATTATTATCGTCGTGGTACATCTGGTACAATAGTGGTTTCCGACCGGCCGTCCGTGTTTTTTTCTTACCATCATTTGTTTTTAGTTTTTATTACTCGTCGTGTGCTGTAAAGATGGCCCTCGAGATTATTAAATTTCACTAACGAGATGTTGGTTTCTGGACGGTCGTATTTTTTTTTTCATTATTATTATTATAATATATATTATGTGTGTATAACATTTTTGTCCGTGCGTGTATAATATGATGATCTCAGATCTGCTCTTAGATTTCATCTGGAAGGAACATAAAGATGGTTTACTTTTTTCTTTTCATTTTGTTTTTTAATTGTACTTGAACATTGATAAACATTAAGATAACTGTTGCCACTACGCTTTGTTTTTCGGTATAGCAGATCGATGTAGGTACCCTCCTATATACATAGCAAATATAAATACAGCGTAATATATTATTGAAGAGGAGGCTGCGGGCCACACACTCGGGTTACATGTATATTATAATAATTTATAGCATCACAATGTGTATATGTGCAAAGTTTGTAAATTAAATAATATACTTTAAACAGGAATTGATAAATATTTATAGATATTTACTGGTTACGCATCTCTTTGTTTTGTATATACAAATGTGAAATGATTAAATGAATGATAGAATAAAATTATTTATACTCGACATGAGTTGTCGTTTAGGCTTCGGAAAAATGAATAACAATTTAATTATGTGTTGAAAAAAAATCGATAGACAGATGATTATTCTAAATTTACATATTTTAAATAATGTTGTCCAATAACGGTGCTGCAGTATCATAGTGAGACAACACATTTATTAAGTAGTCTAATAAGAAACCTTAAACTTATAAACTTGTCACAGCAATCAATGTCCGTTTTTTTGACAAATCGAATATCATTAAATTATAATTGGTTGA